>BSAI01000105.1:1628290-1663391 GCA_036245035.1 Adrianichthys oophorus
ATATATATGCTATGATATATATATATATATCATAGCATATATATATATATATATATATATATATATGCTTGTGTGTGAGTAGTGAAGGTCTATGTTTTGATTTTCATCTCTAAGTTTGAAAAGCGTTTTCTGTAAATCACTTATCTAAGGTGTGAAAAAAATAATAAAAGCAAAGTTTAATCTGACTTAATTAATGTAGATACCAGTCACAGTCTTATGAAGGTTCTTCACCTAAAGCAGCTTTTATTATGACAGAGCTGCATTTTTTGTTTTACTTCCTGCTTCCTTATGACCTCACCTGTGGAGACCATTAACTATGGCTATGTCTGAATTCACCTGAAACACCATATTGTGCGGGACTATCTAGTGCCCCGGATTTTTAAAGCAATTCTGACATTAAGTCATTTTTTTTTTTTTTTATTTTCAATGGAAACTGTAAAGTGTTTTGGGCCTTCATGGAAGGTAGAAATGCGCTATACAAGTATGTACCATTTATATTTGCTAAACTAGTGAGCATCGATGTTTTTCACAAAGAATTGTGGGAAATTTCAAGATATTTCTTACACCCTGACAAAATGGCAAACGTCTTTAAAAGATTGTGCTAACTGGGGAGCAGTGAGGGAATTTAGACACAGCTTTTGTGTTTCCTTGGGCGTGAAAAGCGCTTTATTAATAAAGTTTGATTTGATGAATGACAACACCGGAACAAAAGTTTGACTTTGTATCTGCACTTGGAGCAACTTTATGCTTTTCGGTTAGTATACTTAAACTACATGTACATGGTCATTGGCATAGTTTCTATAAAACTCAAGTATACTGAATAAAATAAACTTCAAGGGTAATACTTTTTCTTAAAGGAAGTCTATTTATAAAACACGCAGTAGTCCAATATCTGGCTAGTTTCTCTTCATCCAAGAATGATGGCTCCATAGTTCAAATAGTAAAGGTAAAGCTAAAGATATTCATCACAAAATTTGTATCGACTCCCCTCTCAGTGAGTGCACGCTGAGTTGTCTGACATGGTTTCCTTAGAAACAAGTAATCAAGCTAAATAACACTTTGATGGGGATGGATTGGAGGAAGTGCAGGTGGGAGTGAGCAGGCAGAGACCGCGATCTGTAACAGACAGATGTTTAGTTCACAGCTGCATGTCATGTGTGCTTCCTGGAGGACTGCTGACTGTGAATGTGAGAGAAACGTCTTAGCAAGAGTGAAGAAATGGTAAAGCTGTTTTAGTCAGGGCACATTTTAGGGCAAAGCTTGAGCTGGGATCATTTTCTGCATTTCAGACAGCAGTGAATGTGTGAGCATCAATGCACAATCCTGCAGAGTTAAAGCAGCCCCTCACTGTCCTTCAATCACACACATCTGCACACACGGCCTCTCAGGTCAATATCTTTTGTAATTAATTGAGTTCAATCTCACCTTCTGAACCATGAAATTCAGTAACTTGATTGGCTGAACTTCTTTGGATGACTTTCGTTTTCTGCTTGATTTTGGGAGATGGAGCTGCTAAAAGGTTAAACTAAGCTGGAGAGGCTGCTTCTCTTTCTAACTTCACTCTCTTCTCTCCTGTTTTTTTTTTTTTTTTTGTGCAGCTCTTTGCGTCCTCAGATCTGGGCCGTAAATGGACTTTACTGCATGAGAGGGTAACCAAGGACAGAGTCTTCTGGTCAGTCCAGCTTTCACTTCTCAGCCTGCAGCCTCATATCTGAGGCAGCAGTTAGATTCTCTCTAAAGTGCAGCATCATGAAAACAGTAGGGGTGTAGCGATTCATTTGAATGACGATTTGATTCATATCTTAATTTGTTGTTGCTGAACCAATTCATAGTTAGTTGATATTGGTTCATCTTGAACAATCCAATTCACCAACCTATAATGGATCTGGATTTGGCTTTAGCCAAAACTTCTTGACTCAGAGATAAATACCTGCTACTGACCAGTGCAGATGAAGCCTTCCAGATTCCTTGTATTTCTACAAGATAATCAAGTGTAAATTAAATATGTGTACAAACAAACAAGTAAACAAGAATGGATGTCAAATCTATTCGCATTTGAGTTTGATAAAGTTCATCCCACTGTTGTTTTCCCACATTAAAATAATCCTAAAAGAACATAATTAGAACATTCTACCACTCTGCATGGTCACGTCTTTGCTAAATTCATAGTGTTTCCACACATTGCACTGTAAAGATGCGTTCACACCAAATGTGATTTGCATCGGTCAGTGGCCAGACACATTTGGAGGTCGCAGAGTGGCAGTCCAGTGACAGGTGGGTGGCAGGAAGGCAGCAGCACAATAATTGACCGATGGGAAGGTCTCCAAGATCCCCAATGATGGTCCGATTTCAGACTGCCACCCTCCAGCCAACCCCCTGCGCATGTCCTGCCATACCACTGCTACTGTGCCATTGTTAGAAATCCTACGGTAGCAGCACAGGCACTCAACGAGGGCTGTTGACATGGCTTGGGGCCCGGCAATAGCCTGAGGTCAATCGGGCGATCTCAGCCATCGATTGAAGCTTATCATTGCTTATCATTGCGTTGATAGCACCACAGCGACTCAGAGACCCATGTATTGACAAATTACGGTTAATTGGTTAATTACGGTTAAGTCAATTATTGTTACACCAGTAATATCTATACATTATTATTTCCAACAAAAGAAGGATTAATCGTGACAAGATGGGAAAATTAAAAGAAATTTCACACACACATATAAAGTTATTCCATTATAATTCCTCTCAAGCATAATTAGACATTTAAATGTAGAATACAGAAATGTTGAATCAAATAAATGTGGTTTGTCAGAAACAGTTTAACTATTTGCTTTAAAATGAACCCTATTATACTTAACGTAACTATTTTATTTATTTATTTTTACAAAGTTGTCATAATTCGATTCATAAATTGTAATTAGAGTTATTTAATTCTTTACCAGTACAAGTGATAATTTTTCAAATCCATAAGTATTCACAAAATCAAATAACACAGATGAAGTTCTAATAGATCACATTTAAATACAATAAATTATTCCAGAAATCATTTTGCATATCACATGTCAAGATTTTAATTGTCATCAGAAAAGACTAATACAAATTCAGTTTTGTTGTGTTTCAGTGTTTTCAAAGAAAAAGTTTTCTAAATAAAAGTGGAAAATTTGAGTTTGTTTTTTTTTAGACTAGCTAAGAGGCAGATTAAAAGGTAAAGAAATAATGCCCTTTCTAGTTTCAGTCTTTAGTCTCACACATGGAAGTAAAGATGCTGTAAACCTAAAAAATGTCCCAGACTCTGTTTAATATCTAAAAGAATGACTGACTGATTCAGTTTTCTGCTAAAGATGTCAGAAACAGTTTGGATTCTCTTTTCTTCCAGGTCTGTTTCCAGTGTGGATGTGGATTCCGATCTGGTTCACATGGAGATTCAGGATGCGAGTGGAGGTTATCTGATTACTTTAGTTTTTTCTGTCATGCTTTAACAGCAGAGGAAGCTTTCGCTTCTGATCTGTTGCTCTTCACACAGACACAGACTTCCCTCCTAAAAACATCCGGTTGCGTGTTTAAAGCTGTGCCTCTTAAAACGTTAAAGCTGGCGTCCCGATTGCGAGGGTGAATGGTGAGAAGCAGAGGTTTGTTTGTGTGGGCAGGCAGCCCAGACATCCGAGGTCTCCCTGGATCTGGGCCCTGTCACATGGTCCTGATCGCTCCTCCTGCTTTTCAACTCGTTCCTTTCATGCCAGGAAGGATGGTGGAGGATATAATCTCTTCACGCTTCTTATTGCAAATAGAAAGACTAAAATACAGACCAGATGAAAAACTTAATGACATAAAGGCTAAGAAACAGAATGGATGGAGTCAAAATAACTGAGTTACTTTGTACCGCTGGGATCAATGGCTGACAACAACGACAGGACTCCAGAGGAGCCGAGGCGGTCGATTGATGGATGAGCCGTGTGTGTGCAGAGGAGGCTAACTCGTTCCACCCAAGCTACACAAAAGCAGCATGAAGAAGTGTCTGTCAGTGATGTATATGTGTTGGAGATCTCCTATGGTGGCCAAAGTGCACCAGTCACTTGCTGGAATTGAACACTTAGTCTAATCTAACAGTTTTTCTAATGACTTCTTTACCATTTGCTGCTCTAATTAAACGCCCGGCCTTTTCAATAGATTAATGGCTCCATTTGTTATCCAAGCCACCTCTTGGACAAAGAAGGAAAAGGAGCAGGAGTGTTGATGATGAGGAAGACTCTGTTTGATAATCAGTGGTCTCTGCTTTTATTCTATTGACAAACAACAGGCATGTTTTGATGTTGGCAAACTTAGAAAAACTCACATCATTACGGACTAATCATCAATTTAATACCAAAAAAGTTCAGCCCACTTTGGGTTTTTTTCATTGTTTTGCCCATTTTCCCGGGATAACAATATATACAATCCTGTTATCACGAGAAAACTGTTTTTTTCTTGAGATAACGACATCTAGTATCGCACTATTATGAAAAATGCTAGGTTTTTTTGTGACAACAATCACATTATTACAATAAAACTACCATCTAAATCTACCATCACGAGAAAGCCCTTTTTTTTGACAACATCTACTATCATATTATAATGAAAAAAAAGATTTTTTGTGATATCAACTAGCCAAGGATATTGTTGTCACTTTTTCAACAAATTAAACAAATGTTGCTGTCTTGATAATGCGATAATAAAGGGGATCTTCCTTTTTTTTCTACAGCAAAACAATGCAGTTTTTGATTGAGAAAATGTCGACCATCAAAAGAATTAATTAATGATCAATTGATTGATTGATAGTTGAAGACTTTATTCATAGTCTAATGCAGGAGAAGACAGTGCTGATGCTGTCAGTCATAAACAACAGCCAAATCAGATAGTGTTATTTGAAGAGAAGGTTGGCCCGGCTGCAACTGCGCAGACGGCTGCAGTTCAGTGATCCGTCTACATGGTTACAGAATGATGCACAACTGTTTTTTCAGCACCTACACGCAGATATACGGTGATCATCAATGATCATTCAGTTTTCAGTGTTCTAAACCTGACGAGAAATACTATCTCGTTGTTTCGTTGTCACAAGAAAAAGACTTGTTTGCTCATGATGAGATCATAGATGTCAATGTCACCAGAAAATGGGGGGGGGCAGATGTAATTAAAAGAAAACAATTTTGTTATCATGAGAAAATGGGCAAAGCAAAGCAGGATCGGTTGTTCACAGCTTCTGTACCAATTTAGTATACAGTAATAATAAAAATTATATATATATATGTATATATATATATATATATATATATAAATGGGTAATGTTAAGTAAATCCACAATTCAGAGATTTTTTTTGTCCATTTTTACTGTTTCTCCTGCTTTTTTAAATGGTATCATTCTGAAGAGATCATTACAGAGAAATACTCCTTAATTTTCACTCCCCTTTTGTAAACTTTTGGGAGTTTTCTTCTGAAAGGCTCCTCCAGGTCAAACCGATCGAAAGAAGACCTGTGGCAGGCCTGCGTGTTAAAACTAAATTCAGTTCTTTTTCCATACAAAGTAGAATCACTCAGAACATTTTTCTTTCTGCAGGTAACCTGTACGTCACCTGTCACATTCAGAACTGTTCAGAGAAGATGGTGACAGCTCAGTTCCTTGGAAAAATTGATCGCAACTCTCTGCTGGTGCAGGATGACTACATATTTGTAAAGGTAGGCATTTGGAAGATCTGTTCTGGTTTATTTTTGACAGTGAATGCACATATGATTCTGGTGGAAAAAACAAAAGAATGACATAAAAGTATTAGAAGTAATGAGAACCTCACAACAACTCAGGCATGTCTGGAACTTCTCTGTTTTTTTGATCAAAAAGTTCCTTTGTTTTATTACTTTGGTCTAATTTATGTTAATATGGATTTCTATACACACAAACTGAGTGTTGTATTTTTATTTTAATCTTTGTAGCTGCTGAAAATCCCCAAACATGTGGTTTCTTTTTTTTTACTTGGATTAAAATAGAAAAAGCTCAAATCAAACTTTGCTTTTTCTAACTTCATGACTTTGGTGCACCTTCATCCTATTTCTTCTTTAACTGTTGGATATAAACATGACAACATTGGTGCACAAACCATATTTATAAAAAATAACTTGCATGCAAATGCAACTATATTATAAGAACTCAACAGGACCAAGTTTGCATCAAATATGCTTTAAACTTTTTTTGATAATAAACCACTGACAAAAGATCAAACCTTTTATGATTATTTTACTCAATTATTTGACATGTTAAAAATCTAAAATGACAAATCACAAGACTAAAACTAAAACTAATTAACTATCATTTTTCTTTCTGTTTCCACTAAAAACAGATTTAAAATGTACATGAAAATAAGAGAACAGTGGAATCATCTTGTGGTGCACTGTAAACATATTTATGATATTTCCAGGAAAATTGTTCCTTTAAAAAAATCCTGTTTTCAGATTACTGCATTACTGTCTGTTTGAAATGGAAAATATGTGTTTTTAGAGGTTGTGAAGAATTAGTCTTGTCTTCATTAGACTCTTCAGGCAGTACAGTACAGTGAATCCTGCAGAGGCCGACTGCAAAATCCTTCTAGCATGTGATGAAAACAGAATATGCATGAGCTGGTATGGAATGGTGTAATCCTTTTTTGATGGTGTGTGTGTCTTTGCCTTAGCGTATTTATGCATATGTGCACTAAAACGGGTAAATATATGGAGAAATGTCTTAGAAAGAAATCAAACACAATAAACACAACAAACTTATCCATAATCCTCTCTGGATCCTCACTGAGAGCTGGAATTAACTGACACCACTAATCAGACTTAAAGCTGCTCATTCATTCACAACAATATTTTGCTGAGACGCCAAAATTCTGATGATAACATTTGAAGCAAATTCATATTTTTACCTTCTGAAAGCATTCAGAGAAGTCAAGATTATTGTACTTTGTTTTATAATCTGTATGTGGATAGAAAATGTGATTTAAAAAAAAGAACAACATGATTCATTTGTTTCTGTGAAAAGATTAAAATGCAGGCCTCTCATCATGGATGGATGGATGGATGGATGGATGGATGGATGGATGGATGGATACTGTTATTGAAATACTTTCTAAAACATAAATAGGAAACATCTACTATTGCACAGTTCGGTGGGCCAAAGTTTGCTGGATAGGTCCAATATTGTTAGCTGTTTTTGTTTTATTTGCCTATAGCACTTAAAATCAACTTTTTTGAGCTTTTAAGTGTTTTATAATGTTAATTCCTCATGACTATCAACCCCAACGCAGTATTTTGATCCATGCGCTCTGAACACCAGGCCCTCCAAAGTGAGAACAGCCCCTTCCGGGAAGAGTCTTCGCTGCCAACACCGCCCCCAGGCTAACACACACCTACTGTCTCTGTGGAGTAAGCCTGGATCAGCAAAACACTTTCATTTTATACATTTAACGTGTTTTTGTACTTCAGGGCCACCACTAATTTAAGTTTGAGGGCATGTAACATAAGTTACAATGTGATATTTGATTTGGATCTAGAAGGTTAACGGGTCATTTGCATATTTTCTTTTAACCTTGTGACTCCAGCAGGTTGCTTGTCGTTCCTTCTACTGTTTTAATATAGAAGTGTGTGCTTCAAACAGTGAAGTTGGTCACTGAAACAACTGCAGCTCCTGTCAGACATCCAAAGGTGCACGCTTGCTGTTGGAACAGTAGAAAAATCTCAGATTCCTGACAGGTTATCTGGTTTTTACCAGCTATGGCTGCAGTGACAGAGAATCTGAACTTCAGTGACGAAGACTCAGATACCATCAAACGCTATGGAACGGCAGGAACTCCACTCCCACAGCTGAAAATAGAAACGCTCTCTCCAAAGTTTTGTCACTGCTCAGCTCGAGACGGGCTGTAAAGTGACAGGAAGTATGTTTTACAAAGTTGTGTGTCAGCGTCTATCTTTAGCCTCAGTCGATGCTTTGCTGCTACCTGCTGATGTGTCTGTCAATGACATGTCAGCGTCTGAGCCTTTGTGCGTTTTGGTTTAGCTCCTTTACTAAGAAGTCGGCATGATCCAAGCAAGTGTCTTATGTTTTCTCAACTGGCCTGAGGTCAGTCACTGAAGAACCTCCAACTGGACACACACAGAATCTTTTTGTTGTCTGTTCTGTACAAAATAATTTTCTCATACTCTTTGAAACTTTCAGCATTTAAGTAAATCATTGTGTACATTTCAAATTAGGATTTTATAATACACTGGTTTATTCAATAAACATTAAAATGTATAATGTAAACAGTACTATAGCCGATCTATGGACACACCACAAAGGAGGATACACATTCTCTCACTCACTGGTGTAATCCTTATTCTTAAATAAAGTCCATACGTCCCTGTGATTTATCTGATTTTTAATCAGTTGACAGCACTACAATCATATGTATATTTTAAATGTATTTATTTATTTTCAAAGTAGGCATTACATTATTAGCATACGCTGAGTAAGCTAAAGGCACGCATTCAACCGTTGGAATGGGATTGTGCAATCTGCTGTGAGGCTGAGGTTTTGGTTGCATCTCCTCACAGCCTGAACTGTAATTGAACAGAAGATACTTAAAATACAAACATTTGGAGGATCAAAATGATTAATCGGATTAGAATCAAACGTATAAATTGAATTTCTAGCACAGATTGGACGACACTTTTATTGTATTATTAGCATACAGTTTATAATGGGACTTCCTCAGCTGCCTCCACTGACCGCACATTCCTGATGGGTAGATCTTTTCAAGCTGCTTGTTTCAAAAGTACCTCTGGTGCCAAAACAGTGTGGGCACCCCCAAACTACACTTTGTGTTTGTTCATCTAATACTTCTTATGCAAATTTTCAGCCCCACATCAGGGTTTTGTAGTTTAAGCTCTTCTATTTTTGTTTGCTTTTACCTCCTGCTGTCTTATCTTCACTGTCAGCCCAAAGGACATCTTTCCAAGGCTTGTTTTGGATTATTACCTTACATTAGCTCTATAGACACTCTATAGATACCAATAATACGTTTATCTTTCCAGCTCAAACTGGCCTCGGCAGACCAGCAGCATCCAAGTCTCCTGTTTTTCACGAATCTCTCAGAAAGTAACAGAAAAGGACTTTGTGGTCAAACTGTATTTAAAGTATTAGAGCTGGAAGCTCTGGTTATGTTCACATTGTCTTATTCATATTTTTTGTTTGGCTTCACAGGTCACCACAGGAAATCGCACCAAACACTACGTCTCCTATCGACGCAACGAGTTTGTCCAGATGAGGTTCCCCAAGTACGCATTACCAAAGGTAAAGTGAAATTGAAGACAGAACAACGATGAAATACTTGGATCAAGGGAATCACTTCACTGTCAGACTGTCCGCTTGTTTGCTGATGACACCATCTTGCCTCATGGTTCCCTCCTGAAAGGAGAGAAGCCGAGCAAACCAGCCTGGTCAGGAACCAGTCTCTTTCTCTGGAAAGTTTCAGTCTCTCCCACTAATCTGTTAACTGCCAGACCTGACTCTGTGACTTTCCAAATAGGCTGAATGTGTGTCAGATGCATTTTTGATTGGTTTTTCCTCACAGAAAGTAAATGGTGGGAGTTGTCAGGCGTACCAGCGTGGACACTTTGGCTTTAGTTGAAGTTTAACAGAGTTTTTCACGTGTCCTCTTGGATGGGTGAGTGGTGAGGAGCTTTTAGGTGGAGCAGCGTGAGTCTGTGGGGAGCGGAGGAGGTGTGGAGGCCGACTGAAGGCGAGTGTTTGCGACCATGTGAGTGCGCCGGAGGGGGTCAAGGACAGAGTGTTTCTTTTCCTTCTGCTGTGAATTATTAAATGGACAAAATCTGCCGCTGCCATCAGAAAAGAAAAACAGCTGAATTCTGTTCTTTTCAGGAGGATTTGAACCAAACCGTCTCACAAAGACACTGGAGCGTTCGGTTCAGCAGAGTGTGAAATCACAGTTAATAATTGTTCCTTTGTGTCTGCCACTCAAGATATAATTTGTTTTTCTGTGTTTTTACTTGTGTTCTTTATCCAAGTGAGATTGAATCAGTAAAGGCTGCAGAGAGTTGCAGTACACTGGATGGCATCATGCTCCACAGCGTTTAACGAGTCAAAGCGTTCATTTCTATTTTGTTTTCCTAAATAAAGCTCCTTGGTTAACAAAAACCCTTCATTTCCTTCCAAGCAAATTAAAGTTGTGCGAAAAGATGTTACATAGTCAGTTCCTGAACAGGAGGACAGAAACTTTTGTTCTGGTTGGGGGTTTGTTAAGAGCTTGCTGGGTGCTGTAGGTTTTTGGGTTTTCCTGACTCATGGAGGATCGCAGAGGGGAGCATCTTAAGAGTAGCGCAGGTGTGTCTGAAGGTGCACACACACCAGCGCGTCGACTCGCGTGCAAGCGACCACTTACAAAGAAAAGTCAATGCAAAAGCGTACACCACAATTCTTGAGCACCTCCTCTGGAACGCACTTGTGTGCGCTTTTCTACGCACGTTTTTACACTGTGTTGCGAGCTCTATGTACAGATCGGGCACGCATGGAGCGTGCGCTGAATCTTCAACTGGTTGAACATTTTCACGCACAATCGCAGCAACGCAGCATTGTGACCAATCAGGGATTCGGATTTGGGAGTGACATGTGAGTAGCTTCCTCTTCAAAAAACGGGGGTGCCAACTGTTGTAAACATGATCACAAAAGAGAAATTAATATTTGCGCTTTGTGCCCGGTCAGGCTGATTTGACTCCAAAACGGACATTTAAAGGAACAGAGCTGTGAAAACAAAAAGCCTGGAGCTCTGAGCCTCTACCTGTTGTAGGTGGCGGACAAGTGCTAGTGAACAGTAAAAACACTAAAGAAGAAGAATGCTCTCCCTGCAGCTCAGCACTGGGCTGGTGAGTGTGCACCTTTAAGGTGCATTCACACCGAACGCAAGTACCAGTTTCAAACTGGACCACAGACAGAAGTATTGTGAAGCACAGCTCTGCATCACTGGAGATCTGCTGCCTCTCTTTTGATGCTTGTCAAATTTACTGCTCTTTTATTATTGTCTCGATGAAAATAAGAAATACATCATAAGCACCATGGAGCTGAGGGGATCGCTCCCTGCTACAACGGGCAGGTGATCTGTCCAGGGTGTATCCCGCCTTAACTCAAGAGTAATCAGACAGTCTCCAGCAACCCCACGGCCCCAGCGGGTATACCAAAATGAATGGAAGTTCAAATCCTCACATTGCGCGACCATACTGAATTCATTTTTCTACTCTTTGATCTAGTCACTGAAAACGTCACGTGCTAGACATGCAAGTCGAGGAACAAATTTGGAGAATCAGATCCGGACAGGATCAGAGCAGATATGGACCATGTTCACACCCACCTCCGACTTTTCCATCAGTGCAGAATTGTTTTAAAAAGTGAGCAGCCATGTTCACTATGAGCAGGGTCCCAGCCTGCTTACAGAAGCTCCTCCCACTATACCAACCACCCACCGTGTCTGATTTCAGCAGCAACAGATGTGCCCATAGGACGCCTGTAGGATGCTCACACAACCTCGGCTCTGATTGTTTAAGTGTGTTTTTATGTAACTCAGTGATAAGTTCAGATATTTCTCTTCCCATGACATTTTTGAAATGAGTTATCAAAGCTGTCAGACATGAGCTTTTTCCATGAAACGCTGGAACGATGAACATCCACAGGTGAAATCTCAGACAATGGAAACAGCAGTCTCAGCTGTGTTTTCTCCCCCCACTGTTCTAACTTTAAATACTGATCCAGAAGGTGACACAGCCGTGGAATCGATCGTACACAGCTCCACATCCTGTTTTTGTGTTTGCTTCAGCATCACTCTCAGACCAGGAGAGTGAGGAATGATCAGGAGAAGTGAGGTTGTGTGTCCGTCAGTGTCAGACTGTGACAGCAGAGCTTTCATTCATCCAGTTGGCAGAATCAGACCATAAAACCACCCCAAAATAATAATGAACCATGAATAATTTTTCTACAGCTCTACAGCCCCAGTTGTTTAAACCAGTGAAGTATGTTTGAGCATAAAAATGTGGGGGTGGGGGGAGTCTCTTAAATACCTCCTTACTGAGCTGAGTATGTCCGCAGGCCGTGATTAGAGTTTTAACAGGATTAATGGGACCTGTTAGAGTGTGAAAGAAAAACGTCTCAAAGCCACGACAGTCAAGCAGCTCTCTGAAGGAACTGTGGGAGAATCTGTCATCAGAACTCCATTTTTTGTTGTTGGTCAGTCACGTTTTTCGAAATCTGCTAAACCTTCGGATGACCTTTTGTGTTATAATTAAAACAAAATGTATTAGAAAATATTCTTTTTGTCGTCTCACATCTACTGCCAAAGTCAGATCGTTGTGCTTTGTTTTGAAAATCCGCCCAGTCTTTGGTGACCCCCATTGACTGTACCTGAGACCAGGACAGAGTGAAAGTGACGTCATCTATAGAAAATGGTTTACTTCCTGCTCTGACCAAATGATGTCATTTTAGTCGCCATTTTTGTACAATACGGGCGCTGCCATGTTGGAGCCAGATGTTGTCAGTACACAAGGATTGGTCGGTCCGAGTCAACGTTTCTGTTGCAATCACTCTCACCAATCAGGAGTGTGCTTTTTGGAAGGCCACACCCCTACCACCTGAAAGTGGGAAGTGGGCTCAGGAGAATCTGTCAATCATATTTTTGAAACATTTGACGTGATTATCCAAAACATAAAATTTATGAGATCTAGAATGTTTATTCTGATCAACAGAATGACTGAGTAATAAATGTTTATTTCTCTACAAAAGAATATGGGATTTTGGCTTCTTGGAGCCAGCAGGTACTTCCTGTTTGGAAAGCCATGGGTCATTCAGTCCAGTTCTCATATACAGTGAATAGTGGCGTTCCAGCATTACTGCTCTGTGCTGATTCAGATCACTCCAGGTGTTTTCTGCGCTTCAGCATTTGGTCGGCAGTGTAAATAAAAATAAAACCCTTTATGAAGCTTCATGAAGCTGCCTGAGATGAGGCCTCATCTGCATAAAGGTGCATTAAACCAATGAAAAACTGCAGCACACAAACATTAAAGGTGAGCAGTGAGGTGAGACAGTGTGTGTGTGTGGGGGGGGTTGACAAGAATCCAGAAGGGAAATCCTGCATTTCTGCTTCCGACTGAGCTGAGGGTAAACACACGTGAAAGATTTGAGCAGCTGAACAAACAGTGAAAGCCTCTTTAAATGCCTTTAAGAGCTTTAGTTGGTAGATTCTGCAAACATTCAGGACATGGAATTATCAGGACTATTGAAGCAGTTAAGGATTTGTTTAATGACATTGTCTGCTGATTCTGAGACATGAGATTTTGCTTTGGGAACTGTCTGAAAACTTGAATGAACGTTCAGTTTTCTAGATTCTTCTGCAGCTTCTGTCCCTCTAGGGCGGAGCTGGTTGTCCTTTTGCACTTTGCTCAGAGCTCACTAAGTGACTCAAACACATTATGTTTATGAACGCTGATGTACAGCCCTCAATATTGCTATTGGAACCACAGCAATAAATCTGGGGGTAATAGAACCTGAGTGTTTTTGTTGAGAGAGATGGAGGAGCGTCGCTGATTGGACTCGCCCTCTGGGCCACTTCCCCGCGGCCTCTGATAGATCTGGATCCAAACTCTATGTTAATGTAATGACCGGCTCAGAAAGTGCTGAGTTGCTTTTGTGTCGTTCTGTGGGACAGCAGAGGGTTTGCTCTGAGCCCTCGTCCTTCTGTGAATGTGGGGCTCTGTCTTCTGCTTGTTTTTGCTGCTCTGCACCACTTTCTAAGTCCTTAAAGAGTTTTTCCTCCAAACAGTTTGTCCACTTCAGCACTTCTTCGATTGTTCTTTACGTTTTTTCCTGTTATCCAGTCTTCTATCCTCTTATTCTGCTTCTGATTTTGTGCTCCTACTGCAGTGCCAGCCATGCATCTCTCACACTCCACTCTTATGTGTCACCTCTCCTTCCCTTTTAACTTCAGGATGTTCAGATTGTGAGTACGGATGAGAACCAGGTCTTCCTCGCCCTGCAGGAGTGGTACCAACCCGACACGTATAACCTGTACCAGTCTGACCCCCAAGGCGTGTACTACTCCCTCGTCCTGGAGAACGTGCGCAGTGCCAAGCAGCCGGAGGAGAACGTGCTCATCGACGTCCTGGAGGTAAGAGGCCTGGAACCCAAGAGCGGTTAAAGAAAGGGCCGCAACGACCATCGGTGTCATTACAAACATTTGGTGATCTCCTAGTTTTTACTTTCTCAAGATTCTGTTTTTGCCATGAACTCCTGTGCAGAAATCCAAATCCCTTCAGGGCTCCTGGTAACATGTGGGATACAGGAAGGTTTGCAGAGAAAAAAAAAGCCACGTTAGCACAAAAAAGTCCAAAAAGGGACTTCCAAAGATCTGAAATTTTCTGCTTAAAAAGTTTAAAGGCTGAGCTCTGGTCATGTGACCCTGTAATGGTTGTCATTATCAAAACAACCCTCTACTGTCTTTACAGCCTAAAGTCTGTGGTCATCCTGCTAAAGTTCAGGCCCAAAAACTCTCTCAAATGTGGCATCTGTAAATCTACATTGACACCGCCTTCGGCAACGCGCGTTCAAGTGACCACTTCCAAGGAAAAGTGCATGTAGATGTGCATAAATGTCTTCTGCTTTGAAAACTCCATCATTCACGCATCTCTACACAAGTTTCTACAACTGTTTTCAGGCTCCACGTACAAATCGTACCGCTATTGAATGCGCGTTGAATGTTAAATCAGTTGAACTTTGACCAATCAGGGACTCGGATTTGGTAGTGCTGTTTGGATGGCACCCCCCCTTAATTCAGGGAAGCGCCAACTGTTTGAAAAGTGGGAAGTTAATAATTACAATTTGTGCCTAGCTGGAATTAAACAACACCAAGTTTTTCACGTATCGGAATAGAGCTGTGAAAGAAAAAAGCCAATCAAGTAAGAGATCTAAATCCCAGAGACTTTCACACCAAGCCTCTTCCGGCTGTGAGTGCATGTGCGAGTATCGGGTTGCGACAGTCTAGTGTGGACACTGTGTGCTAAAAGCTCATTCGAGAACCATTCAAAACTGAAGCAGTGATCGCACCTGTGGCACCTGCACCTTAAATGAACCTCAATGTAACAAAAGGATCCTGAATGGGTTAAAATGTGGAACGTTTCCCTGATGAGAAGGTCATAGTCCAGATTATCCATCTAGCAGGGATAGGCAACTCCAGGCCTCGAGAGCCGTAGTGTCTGCAGGATTTCCAGATATCCAAGCCCTACTCATGACTGATTACCTGCTTCAGGTATTTCCAGCCAATTAGAACATGCCAGATCATGGTATGTTGGAAAACATGCAGGAATGCGGTTCTCGAGGCCTGGAGTTGCCTATCCCTGATCTAGCAGGTAGAAAACAGGGATTTTCTCTGTAATATTCCATCATAGATACAGGTTTATTTGTGTTAACTACATACACAGGAGCTCCCATCAGATTTCCTAATGCTTTCTTGACTTTTATCATCAGAGTTTCAGTACACTTAGGTCTCTTTAATCTGTTATTTTTAATCCAACTGTTTGGGACAATTTGAATGTCCAAATGGGGTTTAATGGGCTTCATTTTTTCTCTTTCAGACCAACTTCAAAGATGTTTGTATGAATGAAAGTATTGCACAAACAACCTTATGTGTTATTATCAGGAACAACCACGGTAGTGTTGATTTTTGTGTCTCTAATGATGTAATTTTTTCAAATGACCCTCATTTTGTGGACTGACTGATCTCTGCTGCAGCTCTGCAGTTTGGAGGGACACAGAAACATCATGCGTTCTTTTCATGTGACCTGAAGCTGCATAAATAATCATAACTAAATATGTAATAGTCGAAAAGCAACAAAATATTCTGCATTTTTACCGTTAAAGAAAACACTTCTGTTTTTACTTAGATTCTGTATAAAAACTTGATTGTATATCTGCTGAAATCTGCTCCCTGTGCTACGGATCAGAGCCCTGAGTCAGCAGGAAAACCTCTGCGGGTGCACCATGGGAACACGGCCTGATTGCAGTTTTTTGTTAGCAGTGATCAGTCATCCTTTTGATTTTTGTTATGTTTGAAGGTACGTGGAGTTAAAGGAGTCTTCTTGGCCAACCAGAAGATGGACGGTAAAGTGAGGACTCTCATCACCTACAGCAAGGGACGCAACTGGGAGCCACTGGCGCCCCCTACCACCGACATGAACAACAAACCAGTGAGCTGTAAAGCGGTGAGAACTCTCCGTTTGAATTGCATTTGACCTTTTTTACAATTCTGTATTCATCTTTGCTTTAACGTAGCTAAGAAGATTGCCTTCTTCTGTTCTGCAGCAGTCCTGCACTGCGAGGACCAGATAGATTTTCTTTCTGACTGCGCCTTTGAGCAAAAATTCCGCTCCACACGGCACTTTCTCAAAAACCCATCAACATTTACGCACACGTGGTACCTGGTGAAAATGAATTTTTGAGAGAAACGATGGCATCATAGTGGGACAAACGATCAAGCGATTCTCAGAATTTCACACGCACATCACCGGGTTAGGTCTACAACCACTGCAGTTTTGTAGAGGCCGCCATTTTGAATTTTTAAAAGAAGTCCCCTTTAAAACTTTCTAAAAATGACATCTCCTTCCAGAGATTTTGGTTTGTCACCTCATACTTCCTCCAGCATCTCTGGGAAGCTACTTGGGTAAAAATATTAGAATTAGAAGTTAGTAGTACTTTGGTGTTCCCCTGTTACTTCCACTTTTTTTACTGAAAAATTAAGAAAACTTAATACATGAATTGTTGGCTTGAGCTGAACAAAACAATATAACATATGATATAATCTTTTTGGAATGTGTGGTTAACCAAAAACCCCCGTTGCCAAGGAAATCCAAAAGTTTACTTTTCCTGATCCTTCCAAAAATTACATAGATCTGTTCGTCACCCCCAGGTGACCAAAACATGAAATGGTTGCTATGGAGATCAAACCACAGCATAGAAAAGCTGACCGACATGAATGAAAAAAGGTGTTTGTTTAAATGAATGTGTCACATGCAGCGCTAGGCAGAGGGGGGAGAGAGAGGGGTGTGTAGCTGCCACTCAGCCAGTGAGGGCGGGACGAAAGGGGGCGGCGGAGGTGGGGGTGTTAGCACCGCAGGACATACAAGTCTACATTTGTTGAAATATAGAGTTGACATTAACTTTGTTTTTTTGTTGTTATTTAGTAGTTTTACATGAAAAAAACAAAAAAAATGTTTTGGGGTTTTTAGTTTTTTCTGTTTTTTGACAAAAACATTTTTTTGGAGGACAGTTTTTGCTCAAACCTGCATGTTCGTACTCTGGGTTTGTCCTCCATTTCGTGTCTTTTTCCTTTTGGACTTTTACAGAATAACATGCTCTCAGTTGATTTAATCATCGTCCAAAACTCTGATGCTAAAAACAAATGGACCAAATTTTCCTGCCTTTTGCAGGCATTTCACTCAAGGCACAGAAATCTGAAGTGACTCTTCTTATTATCTACAAACAAGGAAAAGCGATTCTGATGAGAGATAAAAGCTTTTCAAGAACCTTGAAAATTGAGTCCAATTTTTTAATTAAAGATTTAAGGACTGTCATGACCTGCATGACTGATCATCTTAATTCATCTTTCAGGGACTTTTCCCCTAAGATTCAAATGTTTATTTAATGAGTCTGATCGAGCACATGTTGATTTAAAGGTAAAAAACTGATGAGTTCAGACTGATAGAGACACACAAGCATCAGACAGAATTCACATTCATTTTCCAATCCGCTTTATCCCTTTCGGGGTCACGGGGTTGCCGGAGCCTAACCCGGCTACTCATGGGCGAAGGCAGGGTACACCCCTGGACTGGTCGCCACTCTGTCGCAGGGGCCACAATCACACAACCACAACACTCACATCCACACCTAGAGACAATTTAGAGTAACCAATTAACCTGTGAAGCATGTTTTTGGACGGTGGGAGGAAGCCGGAGTACCCGGAGAAAACCCACGCATGCACGGGGAGAACATGCAAACTCCACACAGAAAGGTCCCCCAGCCAGGACTTGAACCGGGAACCTTCTTGCTGTGAGGCAGGAGCGCTAATCACTGCGCCACCGTGCAGCCCGACAGACTTCACATTTTGAAAAAAGGATAAGAGGAGGAAGCGGATGAGGAGGGCCTTCAGACTGAATGACAGTTTAGCATTAAGCTGTTTGTCGAGCTCAGATTCTCTTAAAGGGTTAAAGACGACAAACAGACTCTGAAAACCAGTATTAGGTCACTCCTTCTGGAGGTGAGCAGGGTTGCTACAGACAAGCAAACACACAAGTATCAATATCACTGAGGAGCCAATAAAGTTTTCAATTTGCAGATTATAAAAAGGCCCTATAAGTAATTGTAGCCAATTTAAAGACCCACTCCAATGGAAAAGGCACTTTAAACGTGTTCTTGTAGCATTGTTTTGATGGAGGACATATATGAAGAAAATTAAGCTTAAAATTGTGTTTCTGATGATTTTTTATTCAAATTGTGAATCAGGAGCAGATGAAAAAATGCTGTTTGAAAAAGCTTGTAGTTGTTATGTACAAACTACAATCCACATGCCACAAGCTCCCTAATCTAATGTTGTTCTCCATTTTTTTTTTTCTACACTAATGTTATCTTGAGGTTGTGAGAGGCTGTAAGCTAGCAGGAGAGCGTTTAGACAAAGGGTTGATGGGATATCAATGCAGGCTTACTCCACGGCAACAGTCCCGCCCACAACTCAGAACCAAATTCCTGCTTACCTCTGCTGTTCTGTAGAAACTATATCCTAGAAAACTGTACAGATTTGGGGATTTTGGCAAAAAGGGCATCATTCTACTTAAAAGACCCCTGGAAGCACTTGAGAAATAGATCAAAGATGGTCAGAGTGAGTTAATGTTTGCTTTTTCTGTGGATAACTTTCCATTTTTCTCCTCCTGTGTTCATGCTCCTCCTCACAGCCGGATTGCCAGCTCCACCTCCACCTGCGCTGGGCAGACAATCCTTACGTGTCTGGAACGGTTCACACCAAAGACTCGGCGCCCGGCCTCATCATGGGAGCCGGTACGTTTCATCGATGTGGTTTTTTACTCTCCTATAAGATGGGGATTTCTAAAATCAACAGTTTGTTCAACCGTTTTTCTGCAAAATAATCTTGTTAATCCAAAGACGCTCTCAGATTAGTGGGTTTGGGTCAGAAAGTTTGACAAACTCAGAACAATTGGACACAAAATATCTCTTGGACATGTGTTCTGATTCATGAATCTTCACTTTCAGCCAAAATCTGTTTTTTTTTTTTTTTATCCTGCAAGGCCATTTCTAATCTCAAACCTCCACCCATTAAACTGCTTCTCATTCGTCGCTGTGTGTATGTAAATTTGATGCTGAAAAAACAAAGATCTCTCATCCTTCCCTCAGGAAACATCGGCTCCAAACTCATCGAGTATAAGGAAGAGATGTACGTCACTTCTGACTGTGGGAAGACATGGAGACAGGTGCCCCCGCTGTTTTTAACAGCAGATGTCAGGAGTCATGTGCAGCAGAGCTGAACCCAGTAAAAACAAAAAAAAACAAAAAAAACAACCTTTGCTGTCTCTTGCAGGTTTTCGAGGAGGAACATCACATCCTGTACCTGGACCACGGTGGAGTCATTGTTGCCATCAAGGACACGTCTATTCCTCTGAAGATACTCAAGTAAGATTACAGTCTGCCCCCCACCCCCTCCCCATAAAGACATCAGTGAGGAAAAGCAAAAGAAACGTTAACATCTTCATTTTGAAATCATGACTTTAAAACTCTAAAATGTGTTTATTCCTGAAAATATCCATTTAAAAAATGATCCAGATCTTCTATTTAATCATACCACATTCCTCAGAGATCTCAAAGGATAGAAAGAACTAAAAAAAATGTTGTTATTTTGTGCCACTGAGCTCCTTAGCAAACCTAATCAGTCTGCAGGCAGATATTTAAATGTATAGAACAATGCAAAAGTGTTATTTCTAAATCTTTAAAAACTACTTCAGTTTTGGAATTAGTGGTTAAAACTAAATATTTTGTTTCTGAGCAGTGAGCATGAGGGTTTTTTTTAACTATTTCCTTTGTTTTAATGGTACATTTGTACACATCTGTGCTGAACTTCTGGAAAACTTCATAAAATGAACCTTAAACTTGTTTAAAACAGAATCTGAACTCTGATCAAATGTTTGTTAACAAGCAGGAAGGGGACAGTTCGGTTTTGAGTGTGATGGTTCCCTGCAGGTTCAGCGTTGATGAAGGACGGACGTGGAACATTCATAACTTCACCACCACCTCCGTGTTTGTTGACGGACTCCTGAGCGAACCAGGAGACGAGACGCTGGTCATGACGTGAGTAAAGAGAAAAGAGACCGATTTTTAGTGACAGCTTTTTTGTTATTTAGTACAATTTCATGACACGTTTTAAATTTAGTGAGGGAAGAAGATTTTATTTATGACAGTTTGCATAAACTAAAAATGCATTAAAGTAAAAAATAAAATACATTTTTGGCAACTTTGACTTTGAGCACTAAAAACAAAAAAAAATGTTGTTCGGCTTTTACTGGTTTGCAAAAACTATAATTAGTTATTTTGTGTACATATTTTTTGTTGTTTGGATTTGGACTGAAGTCAAAAGAAGATTTAAACAAAAAGCAGAAAAAACAGTTGATCAGAATCACTTTTAAAGCTTTTTTGAGGCACGTTTATGTCCTGCGTGACTCTAAGGCAGTGAAGAACAGCGATGGAGGAAGGTGAACGTCAGCAGAACCAAGATCAGTCTCAGGACTTAAAACTTCTCTGATTTAAAAACTGCCAAGATATTAAAAAAAGAACCTCCACTGACTCATTTCTCTGACATTATTGTCGACTGGAGGCGTTTTTGTTGCTCTAATGTACAAATCTGTTTCCATGCAAAGTGTGTCCGTGCTGACAGTGTTCCCATCAGCACTTTCTGGCTGCTAAGCTACATATCTCTTCAGGCCTGATGTCCCTTTCTCCTAATCTCTGAATCTGGGGAGGTAGCAGCAGTGAGATGTCCCAGCCTCACAGATGAGGCCAGCTTCCAGCCACAATCTGTGAAAGGATGCTGGGGCTTATGTAAACAGAAACCTTCATGCAGAGTCACCATGTCAAACACACGGTCTGGGTGGATCCAGAATTACAGCTCGATGGAGAGCAGCTCATGGTTCCAGCGTGGAACTTCACCCCCATCTGCTTCACTAACGTGTTACTGTGGGAGATTCATGTGCCCCACACTGTAGAGGGCGTGTGAACTACACCGACATCCTGCATCTATTCTGCTGTCACATGGAGAGGGTTTCACATCAGCAAACAAATCATTCTTGGTTGTTTTGAAGAGAGAAAAGCCTGAACAGGATGTGTCGTTGTTCCAGGGAGAACAGAAGAAAGGGTTCACTGCAAACTATTGGATCCTTGCAAAGATTTGAAACTTTAGTTGTTTTAACTTCTCTTTGCTCCAAACTTTTCTCAAAATCAGCAAATCTTTTGTCTCATTAAGTTCATGTTAAAACTAGAATTTAGACTCATAAAAACTCAAATGAGTCATTTTTTGTTCAATTTTAAGTATCTTCTTAAGTTCACTAAAGTTCGACTGGCAGTCATTCCCATTATTTTGGAAAGAAAAATGTAAATTTATGTTCTAAGAAAAAGTGCTAGTCATTGAGATGGATCAACTTGTACAAAGATCATAATCTCGTTTTTTCCACTTTTTTTTTTTTAAATGAGTCATTTCCATTTATTACACTAGTTTTTTGTCACTAAAATGAAGTACAATTAGGTTCAAAAAAACTCAAAACATACAAGCCCTTTGCTTAGAACTAGCAGTGTAACATGAAGAAAGCAAAGACGTCTGCCACCAATGCGCTGTTTTATAGTGAGCATCACTTTTCACAAAGACAGGAACAAGCAGAGGCTGAGGACTGCAGCAACACACACAGTTAACTCTCAGCATTCTCTCAGAGTCAGAAATGCTCTGATTATTGAAGCAAAGGTCCAAACAGAATTCCTGATGCTGGAATTTTTCAGCAGAAAATTGGCTAAATGAATCTCCTTTCAAAGTCGTCCACAGTCATCAAGTGTGTCTCAACAACAACTTAAAGCCTTCTCCCAGATTATGAAAATGAGTGAGGAGGCTGCTCTACCATACAGAATCCACAACTGAAGCTGCTGGAACTATTTTAACCCCTTACTAAAAAGTAGTTTAAGTGTACTACAAGTATAAATAGTATATACTAAAAGTGAGGCGGTATACTTGAAGTTTACTTTTTATATTGTACACTTCAAACATTCCAATTTAGTCTAAAGAAGTAGAAGTATATACTCAAGTATGTGTATCAAAAGAAAGTTCAAGAGTACTACTTTTTGTTAAAAAGCAAAATGAAAGAACTGCTGGAGTTTTATGTACTTCAGCCGGAAGCAAAATCCCTGTCCTTATTATGTCCAGTAAGAAAACACCAGAAAATAATGTTACTGACCAAATAAAAAACAAAGAAATGCAAACAGCGCTTAGGTTTTATTAATTAAACAATTGAAAAAGGAAAAAATAAATAAATAAAACGGAAAAACGAAAATGATAGTTTTCTTGTGAAAGTGCACCACCTAGTGGAGAGAAGGAAGAACAGCATCTCTATAAGGGAACTTTTGGGCAGAAAGTAAAAGATTTTCAGCATAAATACAAAGAATACAACACGACAGACAGACAGACTTAAAGCCTTCTTCAGGAAAATGGAAACAGTCTCAGCAGCAGTGACGTTTTCATGTTGTGTTTGTGTGTCTGCAGTGTGTTTGGCCACATCAGCTACAGGTCAGACTGGGAGCTGGTTAAAGTGGACTTCAGGCAGTCGTTTTCTCGTCAGTGTGCTGACTCGGATTACGAGTCCTGGGGACTCACAGACCTGCAGGTAACGCTCTCAGTCCCACCCAGCCCTGACTCTGCTTTCAGAGGTCAGATGTGGAACCAAACTCCCTCTTAACTCCTCCCACCTCCTAACTACCGTTTTATGAATATTAAATTGATTCTGAGACCAGATCAAAATGGACTAAAGTGACGATTTAATAAACTCTTACAATCTCATAAAGAACAGTTAAAATGTTATGTTTGACAAATCTCCGCTAAGGGTTTAAAAAGGTAAACGTGCTAATATGGGAAATAGTAATATTGATTTGTCATAAACGTAATCTTTCAAGTGTTTTGGAAGCAATGTCATAAAAAATGCTTTTGATTTATATATGCATATAAACAGGCTGTAATTCAGAACCTGCCAACTCACTAAATGAATTTAGCGAGCTGAGAAAAAGGGTGAGCTGCTCCGTTTGGAGGAGCGGGGGAAAAAAACATATTTCAGAGCTTTTATCTGCTTTGAATCATTGTTGTCAGCAAACAAATAACTTTTTTTTTTGCTTGGAAAGATCTAACTACATTTCCCATAAACACCACACCATCAAGTTTCTTTAATCACTTTTCTGCTAATATATCTGTGTTCAGAGTTGTTCAAATGTTTTAAAACATGGAACTAAAATGTAAAATAGGAAGATCCATTTCAAATGTTACACTGATTGTTTAAGGAAACATGCAGATTTCGCTGCATTGCTTTTGGGTTTATGGTCTGGCTTTTTCTCCCTCAGGGAGAGAAGTGCATTATGGGTCGGGAGCAGACGTTCAGGAAGAGGAAGGACACGTCTTTCTGCATTAAAGGAAAAAGCTTCACTTCAGTGCTCAGCAGCAAAACCTGCAGCTGCACAGAGAAGGACTTCAACTGGTGAGCTGCAGATCCACACAGAGGAACAGCATGGAATGCATGTTCAGCTGACCGTGTTGGCGTGTTTGTCCTCAAAACAGCTGTGAAAACTGAATGTTGTGTTGCTGCAGTGACTTTGGTTTCGAGCGCTCCTACACAGAGGCGGATCGCTGCTTTGCTGACTTCTGGTTTGACCCGGACTCCCCTCCTGAGGACTGCCATCTGGGACAAAACTACGAGTCCAGCACGGGGTAACTTTACAACTCCTTCTGTGTAAACCTGTGTATGTATTTATTACTTCAGCTGTTACGTCTTTTTATAATATTTACATCAAAAAGTCTAAAAACATGCTTCATAGGATAATTGGCTACTCTAAAACAGGGATGGGCAACTCGAGGGCCACATGATTTCATGATATCCAAGCCCTACCCTTGACTGATTACCTGGTTCAGGTGTATAAAACATGCCAGAGTGTATATTGGAAGCATGCAGAAATGCAAAAGGCTTTTAAGTGTGCATATGAGTGTCTGTGGGAGAGATTATCTGCACCTGATTCACAACGATTTGAATAAAGAAATATTCAGAAGTACAATTTTAAGCGTAGTCTTCTTTATATATGTCCTCCATCATTAGAAAAATTCCACAAGAACATGTTAAAAACAGTCTTTAGAATCTGAAAGAAATGAGAACAGAAGAAGTAGGACCTAATTTTCTCTTCTGTCTTGTGTATTTAGCTACAGGAAAGTAATATCTAACACATGTGAAGGAGGACTAAACAAGCAACAGAGTGCCAAAAAACACAGCTGCCCCCTGTTCCCCCCCAGACGACTGCAGGTGGGAATAAAAGGGCAGATGCTGGCTGTTGCCCCTGGCGACGACATCACGTTCATCATCCATCAGGAGCAGGTAGGATGGGGGAATTCACTCTTCGTCTGATGAGAATCTGTTTCAAGTGTTGTCCTCCTGCTGGCAGGGCGACACCAGCAGCACCAAGTACCAGGTGGATCTGGGCGACGGGGTTCGTGCCATTTACCAGAATTTGACGGTGACGGACGAGCCCATCCAGCACCGGTACAAAAACCCGGGCGTGTACAAAGTCACAGTGAAAGCAGAGAACGGCGCCGGCCATGACGAGGCCACCATGTACATCCAGGTGACAGGTCAGTCATCCGTCAGCTCTCACAGGTCTCATTTATGCTCTGTGTGTGGACAGTTGCTGGAGCAAAAGCATCATCACCTCCTGCGTCGTTTGATACTTCTTATTCTTTGACGGAAACAGAATATTTGGGATGTGGTCCTGTTACATGTCTGACCTGACTTGTGTATTTGTCAGCATAATGAGAGTCATTCCAACTGAATTTGAACTGCAGTCATTTTTTACCAAATTGTTTTATCTTTACATACGCTCATCGGCCACTTTATTAGGAACAGCTTACTAGCACCGGGTTGGACCCCCTTTGACCTTCAGAACTGTCTTAATCCTTGGTGGCGTAGATTCAACAAGGTTCTGGAAACATTCCTCAGAGAGTTTGGTCCAGATTGACATGACAGCATCACACAGTTGCTGCAGATTTGTCTGCTGCGCATCCATGATGCCAGTTTCCAGTTCCACCACATCCCAAAGGTGGCTTGACCTGACCATTCTCCTCTGACCTCTGGCATCAACAAGGAATGTCTGCCCACAGAATTGCCAATCACTGGATATTTGCTCTTTTTCAGACCATTCTCTGTGAACCCTAGAGATGGTTGTGGGTGAAAATCCCTGTAGATCATCAGTTTCTGAAATACGCAGGCCAGCCTGTCTGGAACCAACAACCACGCCACGTTCAAAGTCACTTCAATCACCTTTCTTCTTCATTCTGATGCTCAGTTTGAACTGCAGCAGATTGTCTAGACCATGTCTACATGCCTGAATGCACTGAGTTGCTGTCATGTGATTGGCTGATTAGAAATTTGCACTATGGAGAGGTTACAGAGATGTGTCAAATAACGTGGTCATTGAGTGTATTCAATAATCAATAATACCGTTGTATATAGCAGGGAGGTGGATCGTTTGTGTTACGAGGTTGATGTGTTACTCAATTAATAAAATTATTAATTATTTATTACATATTAATATGAAAAAAGCCAGCAAAAGAGCATAAAAGGAGCTTTAGACTGATATAAAATGCATTGAGTTTTTCAAATAGTGTTGGGTTGTTTTCCTAAAGAAATCTTTCATTAAGGTCATGAGGGACAGGATTGTGGTGTCTTATTATAAATGTAAAAAATTCTCATTGAAACATTAAAACATATCATTTCATTATTTTTTTTCCAAAAATAATCAAAGGCACATTTCAGTGGTGTATTTAGAAAGCTGTTTAGATAGATAGTTCGATGACCACTTATATTAAATGCTAATTGGTAAATGCTTTTTGGAACATTCTGTTAACAATTTGGGAAACTCGTCTAAACATTGAGACGAGTTTTAACCTACAAATGTTCAGACCTTTAGTGGAAAAACAGTTCAGTCTGACAGCTCCGTAACTTTCTTCTGGAACCGTTTTGTGCCTTGAACTGAATGAAAGCTGTCGCAGCCCACTGAGATTCTTCATTCACAAAGAAGAAAGCATTAGTTGCCCACTGTTGGCGTTCTCTCCTTTGTAAGAGCACTAAAACTGCCTTTACTTCCTGCAGCTCCTCTGCATGAAGTACATCTGGAAGTGGTTCCCATCGCTCGGAGAAACCAGGAAGTCAACCTGACAGCTATGGTTCTGCCCGCTGAGGCCAATCTGACCGTGTTTTACTGGTGGATAGGAGACAACTTACAGGTGAGATATTGAAATGTTTTCTTTTCCCTGAAACTAAATTCCGAAACAACCAAATCGGTGCATGCACGCTTCATGCACGCAGTTGTTTCTTTATTTTTAAAATTTCCTTTTACAATCTTGACTATAAATCATTTGACAGGGAGCAGTGGTCTTCACATCTTTGTCAGTTAAAAAGACTAACTTCTCTCCTCCACAGCCAGTTTTGACTCTACAGAACAGCCTTTTGACTCGCTTCCCAAACACCGGAGAAATTTCTGTGACTGTTCAGGCTTCCAACGGCAGATCCATGGTTAAGGACACCCACGTTGTCAGAGTCTATGGTAATTATACAAGAAACGTCTTTATTCGGGAAGAACAAACATCTCCATTTGAGTGGATTTTAGGAAAACAACTTGTTTCCGATTGAGGGCTCCGGTCCAACTCTGGGTTTGTTCCTTGCTCCAGATAAATTCCACATCATCCCTGTGAGCTTCAGCAGAAACCTGGACCGCTACAACCCCAACATCCCAGAGTGGAGGGATGACATTGGCCAGCTGGTCTCAAAAATTCTGTCCAAGGTAAATCTCTCATTTCATCCAGTTCAGCTGCACAGAATCCGGGATTAACATTTAGTGCTGATTAGTTTATGGTGAAAAATTTTCATCAGTAGACACAAGACCGGACAAAAGGACCAAAATGAAGGAGTGATATACTAAGATCATGCATCCAGTGAAGGAAAAAGTATTCGAACCCTTTTGCTGGAAAGTCTAGTCTAGTCTTGTACTTTGTGGTAAAACCCTCAGAGGTCAGAGGCTTCTTATCAGGTGGAAGTCTGAGGAAGTCTTTGCAAATGACTTCTTAATCATTCAGATTTGAAGGCTGTTGCTTAGCAACTCTCCATAGGTTTTCTATAGGCTTGAGGTCCAGAGAATGGCTAGACCACTCCATGACCTGGATCTGCTTCTTCTTCAGCCATTTTTTGGTTGTCTTGGCTGTATGTTTTGGGTCATTATTCTGCTGGACGACCCATCCATGACCCATTGAAAACCATCTGGTGGAGGGAAGGAGGTTCTCAGTCAGGATTTGACGGCACATGGCTCCATCCTTATCCTCATCCTCTCACTTGACCTTCTCCCAATCACTCTTTAAAATCATTAAGGGAGTTCATTGGAAAACGTCAGGCAGGTCTGCACGTGTCTTCTTAAGTAGGGGGACTTTGCAAGATTAATATTAAACCATTGCAGTTTGAAGTCTTACCAAGGGTTTTCTTGGTGACTGTGGTTCCAGCTGCTTTAAGATCATCAACTAACTCCTGCCGTGTTGTTTTAGGCCAATTTCTCACCGTTCCCATGATCATGGAAACCTTACCAGGTCAGATCTGGTTTGGAGCCCCAGACCTACAAGTGGATTGATGGTCATGTTCTTGTATTTTGTCTTCTTAACCTCCAGCTTGTTGCTGATGGTTTGTAGTCCATTCTGGTCTTGTCCAGGTCTACAGTCTTCTTTAAATCAACTGAAAGCTCTTTAGTCTTTTCCTGTTGGAGAGTTTGGAGTCTGACTGATGGACCGATTCTGTGGACAGGTGTCTTTCTACAGGTGATCAGTTCAAACAGGTGTCTTCGGTTCAGATGAGAGGTTGGTTAGTCTAACTGGTCTGTGTGAACCAGAACTTTTAATTGTTACTAGGGGATCGAATACTTATTTCCTTCATTGTATGAAAATATTTCTGCCTTCTTGGAGGTTTTACTTGTATGATGTCACATGTGCCTGCAGCACTCAAAAAGGGTTTAGTGCAGCAAGGAAGTCTGGGAAAATTGATATTTTAAGTATAGTGTGTGGCAACAAACAACAAATTCCTCATATTAATTAGATTTAAATGAGATTTTAGTGTTTGAAGCTAAAAATAGCAATATATTTCTTCTGACTCACTATCAGTATTGGAAAGTGTCTTGACTAACAAATGAACACTTTGAACTTTGTGGTTATAAACTATGAAGATGAAATCAAGTTTGTCAACACAGCCTGTTCACTAGAGATTCTGGAAGAAAATTCTCACAAATCCTTCAACTCCTCAGCAGTCAGACTTCTCTTTGACTTGCTTCCCCTTCAGATCGCTTCACTCAGTCGATCCAGTCACGTCTGCAGGACTCTGGACTCACTTTTTGCCCTGGTTGCACTGGTGCGCCTAACTTTTTTTCTTAGAACCTGGGGTTCTTTCTATAACAAAAATTCAATCAATTGATCCAGTAATCTAAATATATATATATATATATATACTGATCTTACAGGAGCCTAGGCTAACAGTAAATATTTTTTAAGCCGCACACAAGTTGATGAACTAAAATTGTTAGAAGACACTAAAAGAACTTGCTGTATGACTGTGGTCTGATGAAAGAAGGGTGCACAAACCAGTGTGAATCCATTTCATGCTCTAACTTCTAAACGTTTGTTCTGCTTTAACTGAATGAGCAGCTCCACTGTGGAAAAAGAGCCCGAATACTGATGAAGTTGAACGATTTCTGAAAGATTCCTGCGAGTTTCTCATTGTTCTCTCAGAGATTTTGGTTACAATGGTGGAGGACCTGCCTGACCTCTGACCTCTGACCTCAGTCCACAGGCGTGCCTCAGGAGTGCCTGGTGACTGTGGTGAAAGCGGGCCTCCCCACCACGGCTGATCTCTACATCCTCTCAGCAGAAAGCAAGGCAGAGCAGAACGGCATGGCTGTCGATAAGGTACACAAACGCACACAAATACACACAGACGCACAAACTGAGCTCAACAGGCAGTTTTTCACGTCACCTTCTCTTTATTTCAGCACATTCCAGCTGTTCTTCAAGCTTTCAGCAGCAACAACATCAGCTTCATGATCAGAGGAGGCCAGCGAGTGTCGGCCATGCTGGCCAACCCAGTCTCAGGTATGCAGCTCCATTTCCTGTCAGGGAGGATTTTAAAAGGTTCTTTATCAAAAATGATATCCACTTGAGTATTAAAGCTTACTTTTTCCTTCTCTTTCACTGTGTGGAAAGACAAATGTGTTTTCATCTCAACCCTGCCACCACCACCCCAAAAAATATGACATCACAGCAGACCAAACCGTAAAAAAAAAAAAAGAATGGCCCAAAATCTCTTACTGGCTAAAAGAAACATTTCAAACTCCACCAACAGAACCAAAACAATCTCAATCCAAATGGTATTTTCCAAGATCGATTGATCTCATTTTGAAACCTTCTTAATGGTACAGGTTGATCCTATGCTGCCTCAGACAGATCGATCGGGTTGGATCGTAGGAATGGACATCGGCTCATCGTTAGAGACCTGGTCGTCCCTCCAGGCGACCAAAACATAACTGTTTCCTGTCACATGCTCCTTTGAGCAGAGGAGGAGGGTGACGGGCGTGTAGCCCTGAGGGCGAGTCAAAAGGGGGGTGGCCAGGGCGGGAGGGTAGTGCCTGTGGGCCAAACAACGCCACCAGTGGCCTTAATCTATCGTTGAAGCTTCTGATCTGACCTCAGCTTTGTATTAAGGTGAAAAAAGGCCTATTTTCCTTACAGAAGTGTCAATTTTTCCTCCCTCCAGACTACCGCGTGGCAGCCGGGGGACCCGGTGTTTGGGCGATAGCCGTCATCTTCCTCATCAGCATCATCGCCACCAGCTCCTTCATTCTTTACAAGTTCAAGAGGTGAGCTCTTCAAAGTAATCAGACCGTGCACAACAGGTTAATCTGTTCAGATGAAATGAGTGGATCCTTGTTTTAGGGTTGAGTTAGGGTCAAAAGGGTTCAAATCTAAACACTTTTTTTTGCTTTTTTTAAGCAGTGATTTTAATTCTTTTTGTTTTTTGTGATAGTTTTGTGTTTTCTTTGGATAATGTTGTCACCTTTGAACACGTTCCACAAACTCAATCATTAACAAATACACCGAAGTCTTGTTTCCATTGTACGGTACAGTATTTTGAGCCTTTCCATTATAAAATAGACCCATTAAGCTGAACCAAACCATTCGATTTTTGGACCCCCGTTGCTTGTAGGTCCATGGTAAATGGTAAATGGTAAATGGCGTTTACTTATATAGCGCTTTTCTACCTATTAAAGGCCCAAAGCGCTTTACGGTCACCGACCCGTTCACCCATTCACACACACATTCATACACTGATGGTGGCTCCGCTGCTGAACACTGGCGCCAACCTTCCATCAGAGGCAATGTGGGGTTCATAGATTTTTCCAATAGAAAAATTTAACAAACTGGTTGGGGTGGAGCTACTTTTGATAAAAGAAAGCGCCAGTAAAGTGACTGTAACAACATATACAAGATATATAGGAAGTTCCAAAAGCCAAAAAATGAGAATGAAATGAAAATGAAAAAAATTAGCTTTTGGATGACCTCCATTGTTGTTGTTGATAGCTTTGCTTATGCTGTAGTCACACTACTATGACGCAAAGCTACGCAATCAGTTTACACCCCGCACGCACCATGACAGTCCAAATATGAGTGGAAACACTTGCCTGGATTACCTGGACCATTCTAAAACGGACCGGACTGGACCATGCTGGACCGTACCACTCAGTAGAGACAAGGCTTTCAAGTCAATTTTTCAGACGTTTGTTTGAATCAATGAGATGGAACAAACTTTTGCACAGCTTCTGCCCGCCCGCTCGCATGCTTTCCTCACACACAGCACGAGTCCCTGACACAGAAACCCACTGAAAAGTAACTTGAATTGAAACCTGCAGAGCAGAGCCCCCTCTCATTCAAACATGGAATCCCACAGTCCTTGGCTCAGGACTGAGGATGCCTATCCCCCTCTGTGTTTCAGGAAGCTGCGCGGAAACCACAGCATCTACGCTCAGATGCACAATGAGAAGGAACAGGAAATGACCAGCCCTGTAAACCACAGCGAGGACACTCAGCACATCATCCAAGGCGACGAATTCATCGACGATGACCTGGACACACACACACTAGGTAACGCCGGAGGTAGCCCGACCTTCCGCTCCCTTATAAGGACTACCACTAACCACTGCTACTAAAACCTGAGCCACTAACACCAGCCGCTCACCAAGGTACTGGAGGACTTCACCTTTTTCTGTTTTCACTGGTTTGCTCCTGATGCTTTAGCCACTTTATGGTCATTGCTGCTGTTAATTATGAGACTTAGAAACTAGACTAACCCTTTGATGCCTGAATTTATTTCCAGCTATGGAAAGAAATTTCATTTTGATGCCAAATTAAGGTACATTTGGAGCAGAAGTGGTTTGGTGCACATTTGCATCAATAGGCATCCAGGGGTTACATATCATTCTATGTGGACAGCCATTTCACTACCTTATTTTGAAAAATAAGGCACTATAGCTGGACATTTAGTTAAATTTGATAACCTTTTGTGGTTTTCCACAATATTTAATCCATCCTTCCAGTGTGGAAGTGTAATGGCGGTTCCTGTGAGCAGGGAGGGGGAGTGGCCTGGTTTCTGGAGGTGAAGCAGAAAACAGGCCACTGGTACATGTGTTAACGTCAATGGGATGTTTTGCTTGAGGCGCGTTTGTCCAGAAGTCTTCATGATGCAGCGAGCCTTTGTGTCTGTTTGAAATCTTTTCTAAAGTATATTTGTGTATAATTTTGTTCATATTTTAAATCATCTGAATCATGAAGCTGAGACAAACATGCCCTCAAAAAAAAATCAGGAAGCACTGCATGATGCTGCTATTAAAGACCCACTGATGAAAATGGTGTTTTTAACATGTTCTTGTGCCACTTTTCTGCTGGTGTACAAATTTAAAGAAAATTCTGAAACTGCATTTCTGAATATTTCATTGTTCATATCATTGCCTTCAGGTAACCACTCAGGTGTCGTCCTTCGCATCAACTCCAGAGAACTGCAAAGCTACGTGACCAGCTGATGGCTGCCATGGCAGCCCCGATGAGCTGATCCAGCCTCACCGAGCCAGTTGATGAGCACACTGCACCCCCCCACCCCATCTCTGCGTCCCACCTCAGCCACACACCCCTCTGCCTTCACACCAGCTTTGGACTTCAGCTCTCGGGCGTGTTTGAAGACATTCTAAAGGACTTTGTCCTCATGTTTCTGTAAACGTGCTTCAAATAACAGACAGGAAGCTTTAACTCACAAATGTTAATGAAATATGATCCTTTCAAAAGCTGCACTAATGTCATTGAGTGCTAAGAGGCCACAGCTGCATTCAAGTACAAATATTGGTTATTTATTTCTCCATCTTCTCTTCGTTTTCCCTCCAAACCTGCCAATCAGCTTCTCTCTTTGACGGCAATAATGATTTCAGTGGAATGTAAAAAGCATCCACTCCTGTGGATCTCCGCGGGCATGCAAACACAGGACGGCGGCGTTGTGCTTTCTTGGGTTCCCCGCTCACAGGTGGGCTCTTCCTGTCAGCTTCTTCCTTCAGCCCTTCCTTCCCAAACTCCCTCCTGTTTCTGGGTCATGTGAGGGTTTTTTTTTTTTCCCCTGCGGAACCAGAACCATCCTTGTGTGTCTCACGCTGCCTCAAACAGCAGATGTCCTTCTGCTCGGCCTCGGGTTCTTCGTGAAACTGCTACAGCCCCTTCCGCTCCTCCTCAGACGTGCTGGGTCCGAGCGAAGCTTCAGAGACGAAGGAGAAAAGGAGAGGGTGACAGATTCCTTTATCAGCCTATATTAGGCAAGCCTGCAGTGAAATTGTCTCCTTTCAAAGTTTGATCAGTTGTGAGTAAATGTGTAAATACAAACTTTGTACATAATCCTGTTGATATGTGTGCGTGTGCGTGTGTGAGTGTTTTACACTAGTACCAAAAGAAGAGGCCCCCCCCCCCCGGACTTTCCTGAACTTCCGACAAGTATTTCCTGTTATCTCTCACGTCTTCATGTTTTCTTTTGTTTGTGTGTGAACACTGGTTGGGCTTTCTGCTGACGTTTCTTTTGTTGGTTAGTTTGCACCAATGGTGTTAGCTGAAGCATCTCACCGCCTGTGGAAAAGACCCTTCAGGTCAGCAGTCGTCCCTCTGGGGATGGACCTTACTGGACTGCAACAAACCACATCTCCAGAAACGAGCAGAGATGAAAAAATATCAGTTTTAAAAAAGTGGGAATCGAGAGTTTGCAAAGTGCAGAAATTGTGACAAATGTTTGACATTTATTTTGCAGAGATTTCCTTCATGGTCAAATGAAATCGAATGCATTTCTGAGTAATAAATAACACTTCTCTCTGCTGTTACAGATCAGTGATGCTCACCTCACCTCGTGTACATACTCTGTCCATGTTCAGCTTTTTTCCAATTTTGTTGTGACGTGTTGTCATGGTGAGAAATTGAAGAGGGGAAGGTGGGGCTTTTGTGATCTTTCAGTATAATGGTGACGGAGTTTGACACTGAACCATTTCTATGGTCACTGGTACCGCCCACTGACTGTATATGAGAACTGGACTGACTGACCCCCCCACCCACCCCCACCCCCACACACACACACAAATAAGAAGTACCAGTAGGTTCCGAGAAGCCAAAATCCCAAAGACTTCTATAGAGAAATAAACAGTTATTGCTGTCATTCTGACAGAATAACCCTTCTTGCTCTGATGCCTTTTTATGATCATGTTCTTGGAAATTCTTATTTTTTTTCTTCAATACTTTTGTCTTTGTTGCAAGTTATTTCACGTAGCTTGCCTTTTAGTGGTATGGGTGTGGCCTTCCTGCAACCTCACTCTTGATGGCAAGAGTTGTCACCATTGACTGGGACCAATCAATGTTTACTGACGTAGCTTGGTTCCAATGTGGTGGCGACCGTATCCCAAAAAAATGATGACTGAATTGACTTCATTTAGTTGGACCCAAGTAAGCCATATACTGTTGACGTCACAATCACTCGGTCCAGTTCCCATATACAGTCAATGGTCCCGCCCAGCTTTTCTTTGCTCCTCCCTCCTCTGCTGGCTTGTATTATTTCTGGAGTTTTGATATTGAAAGCAATTGTGTGTGCTGTTCAGGAAGCAAAGTGCACTAAACCTGCATCCTGGAATAAACCACTCCCATAACTTGTTCACCTGTTTGTGTTCTCGGGTACTTTAACTCTTGCGGTCGCTCCGATCCAGAAATGCCTCAGGAGGCAGAGCGTTATCTACTGTGAATTCATAAACGCCTAAAGAAAACCTTTTTCTATCTGTGGTCTAAAATCAGGAGACGCCGCAGGAAACCCTGCACACCAGTTGAGGATGGATGAGCTTCCCCGCTGCTGAAACTGACACTCCTCTTCAATGCTTCTTCTGGAGTTGCCAGCTTTGCTGCTGAAGTTAGTGAGGTGTAGACTTTTGCAGACTAGTGCATATCATTTGATCTTAAGCACTTTTTGGAGTTGTCGTCTCGCATTTAATGGGGCCAGTTAGGTTGATATTTCAGACAATTTGAGCATTCTGTGGCACCAAATCTGCAACATATGTACCTTAGGGTCTCTTTGCACCGAA
>BSAI01000105.1:1663401-1697720 GCA_036245035.1 Adrianichthys oophorus
CTGTGAAGGTCATTAGAGTCCAGTGAACTCATTGTCATGTTCCAGAAACCACTCTGAGAGAATTCCAGCTTTATGACATGGAGCCTTATCCCGATGGAAGTAACATCAGAAGATTTTACACTGTGGTCATAAAGGGATGGAAATGGTCAGCAGCAATACTCAGGTAGGATGTGGTGTTGTAACCATGATCCATTGGTACTAAGGGACCCAAAGTGTGCCAAGAAATAATCCCCCACACCATTACAACACCACCACCAGTCTGAATTGTTGATACAAGGCAGGATGGATCCCTACTTCCACTAATAACAACTTTCACAAATCAAACCAGAGCTTCTTCTTTTAAATATCAAAGGTTCATGTTTTTCTCCCCAGCAACTTCCAGAACCAGAACTATTTCTGTTTTTTTTTGGCTCCTTTCTCACAAACAGAGGAAGCAGAAAGATGAGTCAGCAGAAAAACAATAAAACACATGAAAGCACCAGATAAATTTGGCAGGATAGAACAGTGAGCCATCTGCTATTTAATAAACTGAAATGTGCAAAAATATTTCCATTACAAAGCCCTCTAACCCTCTCAGGTCAGGCTTTGCAGATTTACAACAGCTAAATGCTGTTATTAAGACTTTATTTGGCACTGAGAGGGATAAGTTTGAAAAATACGTGTCTTTTCACTTAGCAGCTTAAATTGATATAATAATAATAGATTAACGATAACTGTAATCCTTGGGGAATAAGTGGTGAATTCAAAGGGTTTTTTGATAGTTGCATGTATGCAGAGACCAATCTGGACTCTACACACTGCTAAGAAGAACCTTTTCTGCCAGAACCATGGCTGGTTCTGCTGCTGAACTTCCACTCAGGAACTCTGAGGAACAGCATCCATACGAACATGTTCATGAAATACTGCTGATGGAGCAGAAATAATTTGAGTCAATAGATGTATGTTGTACAGGGTACTAGCCCTCACAGGTAGAAGGTTCAAATCCCAGCTGGGTTCTTTCTGTGGGTTTGCATGTTCTCCTTGTGCTTGTGTGGGCTTTCACCGGTTTCCTCCCACGATCCAAAAACACGGTTCCTTGGTGTCTCTAAAGCTGCCACTAGGTGTGTGGTCATGTGGCCCAGCAACAGGCTGACAACTTGTTCAGCATGCATCACACCTTTACCCAGAAGTAGCAGGGCTAGGCTCCAGCAACCCCACGGCTCCAAAAGTGATTAAGTGGGTTAAGAAGATGGATGGATTCTTCTCAAAATACTGACAGTTCCGTGGGGAAGGATAACCTCAAATCATGCTGGGCCCTGCTGGATCTTGACTTTCTTAATCATCACCAGAGCACGTTCAGTTATTTAACATTAGGGAACTGAAAATCCAAATTCTTACCTCTTGTTCCTGCAGCAGTCCTGGACTGAAGGGCCGGATTGTTTCAATTCTTTTTTCTTACTGAGCCTTTGAGTGAAATTTTGACCTAAAATTGGTTGACCAGCAAAAAATGACAGTGACCGAAACCATGAAAAAATGGGACCAAAACGAAACTAAATCATACATCACGAATATCCAAAGAAGGATTTCAAATTATACTGGGTGGCACAGGACCAATGGCTTGATGGCCATTTTAGGGCAGAGTGTGACAATGTGGGATTTTTACATTTTCCCACAATATGGGAAAATAAACTTTTTAGCAATATATGAAATTTTACACAAGTTTTGTTGACCTTTAGTGACCATCTTGAATCTTCAGAACCTTCTAAAATTTTAAATTCCATAAGATTTCAATCTTTTCGTAACTCATTGCAATGATTTTTAAATAAAGCTTTTAAAGTCAGCAGATTTGATGCTTGCATTTATTGAAGGTCATCATTTAGAGCCGAACCGGGCGTTCAACCTCCTCACCTGCATCTTCTGGTCGACGAGGCAGCAGAAGGCAGCAGTGGTGACCTCTGACCCAGTGGATGCTGCAGCTTCAACTGAACCTTTGGGGTGTAAATACTTTGATGCAAGCGCAAACACATGCCAGTTTTTATTTTTACTGTTCAAAAAGAGAAACGTTTATTTTTAAGCAGATTGTTAAAATAAATACTTCACAGAATCCAATGTAAAAAAAAAAAAAAAAAAAATACTTGATACATGTCTGAAAAAGGCTAACAATCCATAAAGTCATTCGGGAAAAAAAATAGAGAAACTTCATTCCGATCCCAAACACCCCATTAGAGCTCAGCGTAGCTTGTGGCTCCATAGACTTGTTCTCCATGGAGAAGGTCCGACCTCTAGAACCTTGACCTTCCAGCCTCACTGGAAGTTTGGTCCAACAATACCCCCCCTCCCCCTAAAAGTGACAGACTCATTTTTATACATTTATTTATTTTTTAATAAAAGGATTCAAGAACTAGTGCATCACAGACTGCAGACGGGGATTTCTTCAGAAAATCCTGAGGGAAGTGTCTGAAGAAACCACCACCAGTCCATGATTACTCCAATTGGATCAGTGGTTCCAACTGCTGATCTGCAGTCACACCCTCAAGCCACTCCCCCCCAGCGCCGAAACCTTTACGGTTGGGCTCGGCGCCGCTTCTCTTTCCAAAGCCAGCAGAACAAAGAGGCGTTACAACAGGCGTGAAGGTTGAAAGGAGCTGTGGGACAGACGCTCCTGCTCCACATCAGACCTCAGGTGTGGTTGGACACAGAAGACGTTTGCAGAGGAAGCAGCTCTAGTTCGCCCCCAGGAGGCAGAAACTAGTTCAAATGTTTGAATAAAGAGGATGAAGTGGAGATTGAATAAAACAAAAACAAGTCTTTAGAAATTGGATCATTTAGAAACAAGATTTTACTTTTTAAAATAAACAAGGTGAGTCAGAAGAGGAGCCCGGAGTTTTCTAGATCAGATCGGCCACGTTCATGGGCATCTCCTCCACGGTGGTGTTGTAGAACGTCTCGATGTCCCTCAGGGTTCGCTTGTCGTCTTCGGTCACCATGTTAATGGCAACTCCCTTCCTGCCAAAACGCCCGCCTCGACCAATCCTACAGAAGAAGAGGGGTGTGGTCAGACCCAGTAAAACTGACGGGAGAAGAAGCCACGTGTGACAGGTGGTGCTGCCGTACCTGTGGATGTAGTTCTCTCTATTGGTGGGCAGGTCGTAGTTAATGACCAGGGACACCTGCTGGACATCGATACCTCTGGCCTGAGGGGAAACAAGAGGAGAGGTCTGAGCCACCGATGTGGAGGAGTCATAACGGCGTCTGGATTCTAGAGGACGGGTGTGTAGCCTGCCATTAAGTTGTGGGCGTGGACTAAAGCCAAGCTACAGTGGAGGGCAGGCGAGTTTCTCTACGAGGTACATTCAGTCCTTCACCAACACAGCAGATGGGAGGAGAGGGAACCTCGGACCAGCAGGTGGTCAAGGAGCACACGGTGGTTTGGGTTGTGGCGATAAAGCAGATAGAAGTTGGACCTACCAGCAGGTCAGTGGTGATTAGGACTCGACTGGAACCAGAACGGAACTCCCTCATGATCAGGTCCCTCTCCTTTTGGTCCATGTCACCATGCTGGACAACGACAAGCTCAGTTATCAACAAGGACTTTTACAGTCAACGGGGTTCTCCTCCAAGAAAGGAGCTCTTACCAGAGCAGACACGGTGAAGTCCCTGGCGTGCATCTTCTCCGTGAGCCAGTCCACTTTCCTCCTCGTGTTGATGAAGATGACAGCTTGTGTGATGGTCAGGGTTTCATACAAGTCGCACAACGTGTCCAGCTTCCACTCCTGTAAAGACGGCTCAGGTAAGTTCTACAGGTTCTTCGTGTACTGCATCACTTATTCTGCTCTTTCTGAAGGCCTTCTCCTCCAGAAGGACGAACCACAGAAACAGAAAACATCTCACCTCCTTTTCCACATTGATGTAGAACTGCCGGATACCCTCAAGGGTCAGCTCCTCCTTCTTCACGAGGATTCGGATGGGTTCCCTCATGAACTTTTTTGTGACCTCCAGCACGTCAGCTGGCATGGTGGCTGAGAGCAGGACAACCTAAACACAAGAACACGCATGTTTTACTGCGGTTTCACAGGAAGCTGCGCACTCTTCAGGATCAGGTTTGAGGTTAAAGCTAAAGAGAACCTGCTGTTTAAACAGTAGTTTGCTAATCCAACGCAACCTCTTCTCAGCCTCCATCTATGAGCTAGAATGTTTTGAACTGTGTATGATCATGTCATGCTCTGGCAAGAAGAACGCCATGGCAGCAGAGACTGACACGTATGCGTTTCAGACGCAACCACACAGATGACTAGAGGTGCTGAAACAGCTGAACTACGAGTTCCTGTTTTTAGGAAATCCTAAAGTTATTTCTGATACAAGATTAGCTTTAACGCATAGCTGCCGAATGACTTCACCCACAGCTCATACTTGCTAACCTGCATGTTTGCATTTAGCTTTAATTCATCTACTCCATAAACTGAGAAATAGAATCTTCAAACAAAGTTCTGTATTACAGTTTTACTGTATTATTTGATGAGAGCTTTTTATTGAAAACAAAGGTGAAACGTATGACAGCATTCTATTATAGACTTTAGAGCAACCGTCCCTCCATCTTCTGATCAGGCGGGTTACACCCAAACCACCTAAGTGACCAGCTGAAGAGAGATGGCAATGGTTCCATCATTTGAAACGGAGCTAAATGACACATCGTCTTGAGAGGACTTTCTGGATTACTTCCATACCCCATGCTAACCACCCCCTCACTGGCTAAGCGACTGCGACACACCCCTCACTCTTCCTTTTTGCCCCTGCCACCCTGATCAGAGCTGCAAGGGACAGATTCACAACTTTTTTTCCTCAAAACGGCATATTTTTTCCCTGTTTGTTTGATCTCCATAGCAACCATTTGATTTTTGTTTGCGGGGGGGTGTGTGTGAACACAAGTCTAAGTACGTTTTAGAAAAAGCGGTAGAAGTAAAGTTTTGGATTTCCTTGCTAATGAAGGCTTCATGTATTACATTTTTGCAACATTCCAGTGAAAATTGTGCGAGCAAAAAGGAAATGTTACTTTTGTGAGCCGGTCACGCCAATGTTGTTCAAAATCTACAAACATCTGGTTGATTGAAAATCCCTGGGAGTTTAAATTTGTAGACGGTCCTAAAGGTGAATAAATATATAATCAACAAATGCCTGTGGCCATCCCATAATTATTTTCAAACTTATATCCCAGACATACATTTTGATTTTGGTAGTAGATTAGGATGGATAGATAGATAGATAGATAGATAGATAGAAGGCGTAGTCTAGATAAGAGGATCTTACCTGAGTGTTGCTCGCCAGCTTCTGAAAGATCTCATAGATCTGGTCTTTGAACCCTCGACTCAGCATCTCGTCGGCCTCATCGAGAACAAACATCTTGATGCATTTGGGAGCTGCACAAACAAGCACAACAACACATGGTTTCCAAGCTGGTCTGACATCACTTCCAAAGAGGAAAGCCTCGTAAACACCGGCACCGTCTTGGCAGGTTATTTCTGCCAATAACCGTTTTGGCAGGTTATTTCTACCCTTCAGGGGTTGCTATGTAACTAGAGTGCAGACGGACAAGTAACAGGTAATCAGTCTTACTTCCTGTCTCCATTTCAAGACTAAAGAATTTCAGCAGCTTTGGCGTTAATGCAGCAGGAAAACAGCCTGTTGATCCCACAGGAACTGATGAATGTTTCCAAAAATACAGTCACCAAGTCCTCTTCTGAAGAACAGATCACAGGTTTGTTGAAATGATAAAAAGTCTGTCATGTTTAGCCTGTAATGAGTTGATATATTATTTATTCGCTTGACTAAAGCTAAAGGTTTAGATGTTAAAATTCAGTCATCAAACCTCTACCTGACCCTGGACACTTTCAGAGACGGACCGCCGCCGTTTGAGGTTGCTGTGTTGTATTCAGGATCATGAGTGTGATCATGTCTCCGGGTCCCCAGTGTCACGAAAACCTCAGCCAGCAGAACGCCGACCAGAGCTACGTCACAGCAGAGACTGACAGAGTCAGCTGACACGCATGAGTTTCATCATAATACAGCAGACATGGCCTGCCCCACCTCCACATGCTGGCCCTGACAGAACACCCCAGCTCACACACTGGAACCCTAAAGACCACGCCCTCTCTGGTTGACTCACAGATGTTTTTGCGATTCAGCATATCAAAGACACGTCCAGGAGTTCCCACCACGATGTGGGGGGCTTCAGCCTGCAGCTTCTGCACCTCGTTGCGGATGTTAGTGCCTCCAATGCAGGCGTAGCAGTTGGCCCCCATGTAGTCACCAAGGGCCAGGACCACCTTTTGGATCTGCAAAGTCACAGGGAAAGCCGGTATTAACAATCATAAACAAATGAAACAAAACTTAAGTTCTGCTGATGTGCAGGAATTGGATTGGGCCTGACTCAACACAGAAGAGTTGATAAGCTTACAGATCCACTCTGATCATCTTTTGATCTGTTGTGAATTTGTTTCCAGTGGTCTTTAAATTATGTCGTTTTTAGACAAAATTAGAAAATGTACTGTTTTCTCAAACAGTTTCTACAGAGCAGCAGGAGTTCATTAAATTCCGCTCAATTTAAACCATTTAGGCGAAGAAACCTCGCCCTCTTCTCTCTACCTGTTGTGAAGCAGTGCAAGGAACTTGTGACCAGCGTATTTTTTGTGCAACAAATAATTTTTTTCCACATTTCTTCATCTGCGTCTGACACACAATTTGAATAAAGAAATATTCAAATGTGATTTTAAACCAAATTCTCTTTATACATGTCCTCCATTATCAGAAAAATACCCCAAGAACACGTTAAACACCATTTTCATCAAAGTGGGTCTTTAACAAAGTTCTTATAGACAGTTTAAACGGTCAGTTAAAACAGATTAATTAATGGGAGACAAAATTTGAAAAACACTGAATCAAAGAAGTTTACATTAAATGTGTGTGTTTGGATTTTCCATACCTGCTGTGCCAGTTCCCTGGTAGGAGCCAGGACCAGAGCCTGAGTAGCCTTGAGCTCCACATCAATCTGCTGCAGGATGGAGATGGCAAAAGTGGCGGTCTTCCCAGTGCCAGACTGGGCCTGAGCGATCACGTCAAAACCTTAGAGGTGAAAACGGAAAAACATTCTTTAAACCTCCTACAAAACAAGAACCTCCAGACATACACACAGATCCTGATACTAACCCTTGATACAAGGGATAATGGCCCTTTGCTGGATTGCAGATGGCTTCTCAAAACCATAGGCATAAATTCCCCTGAGCAGAGCTTCGCGCAGGTTCATGTCATCAAAACTGTCCACGATCTCATTCCAGTTACTCTGCAGACAAAATACAAATTTCAGGATGAAGCTCCAGATCTACTGAGGACACGCTGAATGTTGTGTAAATTAGCAGAGAAGATGAGAAACGCTGCCCCCTATCTTCTGAAGACTGTAACTGAACTGTTCCACGGTGGAGGCTACCTTTCTTCAACGGAGGGTCTGGGTCCTCTCAGAACCGCCACTGGGCCTTACTGCTGTTGGGTCCCTAAACCTCACTACTCTCACGCTACAACCCCCCTGCGGTGATCTGGGCCTGAAGACTTAACTACAATCATCAATCCTCCAAATAAAAAAAATTCAATTTAGGGGCAACTTGGCATCCTTAGCCCCTGCATGGGAGGCGTTCCTCCAGGTCACATGAACTCACCTCGATGATTCCATCTGGCTCCATGCCTTCTGGGCCATTGTCTCTGGAAAAAAAAAGACCAGAACAATTTTGAATCCACGAGGCCATATTAGGACACCACCCAAAACTTAACCAGGACTTAAAATGCGATACATGACATCGGTTTTAGAACGTCTTATTAAGAAAATTAGTACAAAACGTAAGAAAAACAAAATTTTCGACATCAAACTGTTGACAATATCATGGCGCACCGAGCCGAGTGACCGTGGCCAGCTTTCTAACCCGGGATAGGGGAGAGTTTGCGGCCTGCTAATGCTAACGGAATTAGCATTAGCAGGCCGCAATTTCGCGTCGACGTTGACTGGAGAGAAAAACCGAGCTAGCCAACAGAACCAACGACCCAAACACGCCACGGAACCCCATTTCACTAAAGTACAACCAATCACGGCAAAATGGCCCCTATGGAGGCTGTTCAAGACGGTACTGAGGTTCGGTGCCAGAACTCCTGGTACTCCGACCATGTGCACGGCGCTGCCGAATACGGAGATTGGGGGGGGGTCCTCACAGAAATTCGAGACGACTTGATATTTGGGTGACAAATATCTAAATTTCAATATAATCGTGACATAACGATTCGATAGAAACGGAAATATGAACTCTGGTGTCGAACCGAGGCCGAAACGGTGTAATTCGGCCTTGTTCACGTGCTTCTGGTAGGCGCCGGCCGGCTTTCCGTTTTTTTTTTCCAGTTCTGGTCCGAGCCGATACCGACAGAAATAGACCCGTATAGGTAGTTGACATAAAAAATATTGGCGACCTTAAAAGCATCCGCGTCAAATTACTAATAGTATTTCAAATGATCGTTTTAGCCGGTTCTCATGATAGAATCTATGTGGCGGGACACAAACGCCTAAAAGATTTCGGCAAGGGTCTTTTTCGGTCAAAGGAACCGTCAAAAACTACGTTTTTTTCCGCTCAATGGCAGTTATTGGGTATCCCTCCTGGTTCTTATTTTTCTTTAACTTACCTGTTGTCATATTCAGCCGACATTATCTCAAAGAAAGAAGCTATGGCAGAAATGTGTTATATACGTTGACTGGACAAAGAGGCACCCTCATTGCGACAGACCACTGTCAGTCATTATTAGCCCCGCCTTATATGGCTCACGATTGGCTCATTTGTCAAACGTCACAGAAAAAAATAGGCGGGATTAATCGGAATGTATGAAGCCAGCAAGAAGAGGAGGAGCCTGGACTCTTAAAGACGCAAAGGAACACGGATCGACGACGGTGAACCAGCGGATTTGGCAACAAGTAGACCCATAAAAAAAATACTCTAGAGAAAATATGATCAAACCCCCCTCCCAAGAAAGTAGATCCATCCTAAAAAAAAAACAAAACAAACACACACAAAACAAAAATCTATCAGCTATCCTAAAGAAAAGAAAAAAGCAGACCCATCTAGAAAGCATGAGGGATATTTACAAGACAAAATTTGATGTATCTCTAATTCTGATTATTCTAGACCCCCTTTTCAATTTCTAACTTATTTTTCAATCTTCAAGACTTTATTTTGACAATTAATTTCCAAACTTATAAAGTTTGGGGGTTTTGCAGAGGAATAATGTTTTTTTTGTTGTTGTTTTTAACTGAAGTTCACAGACAGTCATGTAAACTAGACTTGGAGAACTCCAGGCCTCAAGGGCCGGATTGTGGGCATATTTTCCAAGTTTCATTGCTCAGGCTGATTACCTGGACCAGGTGTGTCCAAACTATTGGAACATGCTAGAACAGGGTAAGTTGGAAGGTAAGTCTCCACCCCGGATTTCAACACAGGAATGAAGTTAGCAAAATATAAAAAACAAATCCTTAAAGAAACAAACATCTCATCCGTGTCCAAAAGTGGCTTCATGAGGTCTGATAAGGCTGGAAACAGCTAGATTATAATGTTAGGGCTAAACCTTTGCAACATTTGTCAAATATTAAGTAGATTTAATTCCAACAAACAACTGCACAGCAGAAACGATCTGCAGGAATCAAGCACTGGCCTTCTGTTCTATAAACTTTAAGGGATGTTGCAGTTATGGCAGCAGTCCATGAGAAGCTGTCTGTACCTCATCAAATACACAATCAGTGTTTGCCATCAACTTTTATTTTAGCAATGTAATGTGTCCTGACCACAGAAAGCAAGCCTGCATCGTCTGTCCAGAAGAAACAATGCAACAAGGAAGAAGACTCTGCACATCCTCTTTATTTAAAAAAAAAAAAAAAAAAAAAAAGCTCTGCAGCTCTGTGGTGGACGTGCTGTGCCTGCTGTGGTCCTCACCAGAATGGCTTCTCCTCAAACAAATATTCAACATAACATTGTACTCAGCCAAAGCAACACAGAGTTGTAGTCCTGGAAACATTGGTAAAACAAAAAAAAGCATATCACATGTTCACTGACAGCAATAAAACACAGTAAAAAGATAAATGCAATGTACTGTCAGCCCTCTGAGTCCTGCTTGCTCTCAGGCTGCGTCACTGGAGGCAGATCCGATCTCCAAGATGCATTCAAATTGGTAATGAAGGCGGAGTTTGTGGCAGAGGCCAGCAGGTGGCGCAACCTGCATAATTTACAGCAAAAACCTGCCTCTGCTCCAGAGCATGTTGGTTTGAACCTCATCATGATGCAGGATCACTTAGCTGAAGCACCATGTCTGAACCAGGACATCCCCGGATGAGCATCTTTTTTGCTTGGGGGGATTATGCTGCCGAGTGAGTCCTGAGAGGAAGGAGCGATGGAAACATCTCCCAAACATTGATGTTCAACCACACCCCTCTCTGCATTCAGGTGGATTCAGAACACGACTTTCTGTCCCCCCCGGGACCAGGCCACCTGTGACGGTCTGTACATCTGGAACGGACCCCAAACCAAGGCAAGTTCCCAACTGTCACACAGTAAAACAACAGATGAGAAAGTCCATAAGCGGTTCCAAGGGGGGAGCAGAGGAGGGCCGACCAACCACAGGAGGACAACAGCGTCATGTGATCGGGCCAGTAGAGTTCCCGATCAAGTTCTTCTTCCAAATGTTCAGTCTCGGTTGTCCCCCTGTTCCGTGCTGAGCCTCCTCGCTGTCGGGTCACAGGATGAGCTTGCAGTGGCACAGTTCTTTGTACATTTGCCTTCTGAGCCGCTGCATGTCCTGCTGGCCGAAGCTGAAGGGCTGCCCCAGAGCCAGACACTTGCAATACTGCAGAGGAGCAGAAACAGAGTCAGGACTACAAAGATAAACCAGAAATGATTCGGGTCTCGCAGAAGAACACCTGGTCCCCGCTGTGATCCGTGTGCGCTCTGTGACGACACTCACCTGCAATACAAATGCTCCACAGTCACTGTCGTTGTTCTGGCGACCCACGTTCTGCAACACATCGAGTACATGCGTGATGATGAAGACGACAGCGATACGAGTTCAGTCTGAACAGAGTGTCATCCATATAAAGACGGTGAAAAAAAGAATCAAGATTTACCATTTTAAAAAAGCCTTTCCAGCCACTCAAGAAGTCCTGTTGGTTCTTCTTCACGGCTTCAGCTTGCAGATATTTGAAAATGTGCTGCAATCACAGAGAAGACTCAGACAACAAAAGTCCAGAACATCCAGAAGCTCAATGTTCCTCATAGTCTGCACCATAGAGACCATAGAGATCATAGAGACCGGCACCATTCCGTGAGTGGTGCCTTACATTTTTTCAGTTTTATTTGTAATCTGATTTTGAAGGAAGTTTTATTTTGAAAACTGCTGAATTCTCTCCATCACATCAGGCTCATTCATGATGCACGTCAAGTCGCTCTGTCATATGTTGAAAATTCATCTGCTACTTTCCTAAAGCGGCTGCATTCACAGCTAAACTGAAACCTTCAAGCTGGCAAAGTAAAGAAACAACAAATGTATTTAGAACGTTTATTTTTGAAGAAAAGATCAAGTGAGGAAACAGAGAAGGGTTTGACTTCAAATTAAAACAAATCTGCATTTAACAGACAAAAACCAGGAGTATTTACTCCAAATGCGGATTCATTTATGTTTAAACTATGGATTTATGATTATATTTAGAAAATACCAGATTTAGTGACCCATTTCTCATTTTATCTGTCACACATTAAAAGTTGGACGAGGTTGAAGTTGGCATCTGATTTTTTATCTTCCACTTTGACAGGTATGGGTTAAGTGAAAATCTATAATCACATTTTAATGGTTCCCACATGGAATCTATTGAATAATTAACGTTTAAAGCAGCAGCAGATATTTCACAGAAGATGAAAAAAAACTTTACTCTCAAAAGTTAAGGGAAACTGGAAGCTAGAACAAATGGTAAAAAAAAAAAACTCTTGACCTCTGCCTGAATCTTCCGGACACTAAGCAGCACATTTCACTCCAGGATTCCTTAAAGGTGTTGAGATTTTATTGAAATTATTAAAGAGATTAACCCTTTAACAGAGGAGATGTCGCTGGCAACAGCTAATTAAAACACACCACTATAACTCTTTAATTGTTTACGCAATTAACGTAATTCCAACAGAATCTTTTGGAATTACGTTAATTGCGTAAACGGTTTAAGGTAGTCGTGAAGGGTTAACGACACCAAAGCACAGAGACAGCAAAGCAGCCCCAGACCATAACCAGGCCTCCTTCGTGTTTCACATTTTGTTCATTTCTTGGATTGCTTCATTTTTGTGTTGGTGAACAAACAACACGTTTCCACAGTTTTGTCTCAAAGGACATTCCTCCAGAGGATTTGTGGGTTGTCATTTTGTACTAATTTTTTTTACACTTCTCCATAAACATTGGTGTCCTCTTTGTTTATTTTCTTTTTAATTCGTCTCTCACAGCAACATCCAGGAGGGTTCTCTCCAATCCTGCGGAACTTTAAAACGTCTGAATCTGTGCAACTGTAGACACAGGAACATCAAGCTGCTTGGAAACGCTCTAGTAGTCTTTTCCTTCAACTTAATGGTCTGTTATTGTCTTATTAATGTTCTCTTACTGTGGTTCATGTTCCAACAACATGTCAACAAATCTCACAGGTAGAATGACTAAATACAGGCTGGAAGACACAAGTGGTGGTAATTAAAATGGCACGCCTTGGTTAAACATGCTCCTGTTTTCCATCGTTTTATCCTGGCTTGTTTCACTGCTTTGTTTTTATTGTGATTGTGTTGAACAACTACAGGGTTTTATTTGTTGATTCAAGTAATGTTTACATGTTATTAGTTTTTAGGTGTTTTCAGTGACCATAATGGAACGGCGATAGCGGTGCCTTCACGTTCCTTCATTACGGCAGGTTAGATTCAGACGAACGCTCACAGCTCTGACAGGACAACTTCATCCATCTTACCTTCGGGCAGCGCCTGTTGAGGGTACGCTGGGAGTCAAAATATGTAATGGCCCGACGCTGGATGTCCACGCTGACCAGAGACCAGTGCACCTCCAGGTGGATAGGAATCAGAAGCAGATCCTTCTGAAAGATGTCCACCTAACATGAGAAAAAAAAAGCAGGCGAGCAAACGGGAAGAGATTACTGTGTTTTCAGACTTTCAGAATAAGTGAGTCCAGTTAATTCGGACCACATCAAGTCCTGGACCTTGCTTTTGGTCTGTATTCAGACTGCTGTCAAGCGGACATTTCTGTTTCAAAGTAAAGCTTGTAAACAAAACCAGGTGACTAAAGATCTCTTCAGTCATTAGCCATGAATTATGAGGTCGGGGCAAAGCAACAAGAGGAAGAATAATGGCAGAGATAGTAAGGTAGTTCACTTACTCTATCCTTATATTTCGCTGAACAATTTTGAGTGTCTGTATCAACGTCAGGTACAACACTTTTTACTGCTACTTTGGTATGGGGGGGGGGCGCTGCAAGATGGTTACTGATGAGACATCAGCTATGAAGATACACTGATAAGTGTTTATGACAAATAGATTGTCAGAAAAACAGTGAGAGAAGTAATGAGCATCACGTTAAAAGTTGTTTTATTGAGCCTGCATTCATCCTACCACATCTCAATGAGTTGCTGGGTCTCGTCGTTGCTTTGCTTTACATCCCATAATGTTCGGCTACCGTGGCATAGGGCTTTTTTATATCAGGATACTGTTTTATTCACATCATGTGATAACAATATTTATTACAATATAAAACCAAATAACTATATCTGTTGAGTTTGGATCCTCTGTGGCTCGTTAGAGAAATGTGTAATCATCAGCAGGTTGTTTTGATTTAAGTATTTATTTCTTATCATACTTTAAACATAACAGATGCACTGAAGGAACATGATGCAACCGTTTCGGTTTTTTTCCCCCAGAAACCTAAAAAAAGGCAAAAATATTACAAACTAAACTGAAAATGAAAGCAAAAGCTTTCAAGTTTCAAAAGGACATAAATAAAACAGAACATTGAACTGCTTGATCAGTTCCATTTAAAAACAAAGCATTCATTCAACTAATAAATTCTAATGTTTTAAAGTTTTACAGAACAAAAATAAAATTGACAAACATTTTTGTCAACATCCTGTGAATAAGCTAGTGACTAAAAGCAAATTCTCTGAATTTCTTCTCATAGTTTAGACTGTTGCTGCTGTGCAGGTCTGAACTTTGTTGTTTTTGCTGGAGAGTTTTTGTTTATTTCAGTCTGAGATTGCGCATGCTTGGTGATAAAGGTGATAAATATGGTTGGCTGTATTTTCAGCTTTAGAAGTAACATGCCTTCTGCTCAATTTGCAGTGCACGTTACTCTGTTTTTGCTGGATTTTACATAATTAAAATACCTCCAAACAAGGGCCGAAATTGAATTTTTGAAACACTGGCCAAGTTGGCCAGTTGATAAAAAAATATCTACCGGCCAAACATTTATTTTATCAGCCAAATTCTAACACTAGTTTACATAGAAATACCTTAGACATTTTACTTTTTTGAAAGTTTTCTAATTTTTTTTCCTAATGAAAATGAAATTGCATTAAAGTAATGTATAAGTAGTACAAACACGTCTTTACTGTCATCTAACAGTAAACTCAAATTCAAACATGCTGAGAAAACAAGGACAGATTTAGTAGAGATTTCCTAATTCTGCCTCCAACAGATCACATTTTATAACAAATCACAACAAAAAACAACCTGAAAACAGTATAATGTTTTGAGTTTTTGTCGTTATATATCATTATTGAAATTAAAGCTGCAGCTTTAAGGAGGCGGGAGAATTGAGCACAACATCTGACAGTTTTCAGTGAAACACAGATTCTGTAATACTTCAGTGATACTGCTAAAACTGGGGCTTCAATTCTGTTTTTATTTCGAAAATACAGTTTTTATGAATGTCCTATGAATTATTCTTGTATTTATTCACCGCATCTTAAAGGCCGGTCCGTGAAAATACTGTTCGACTTCAAACCTCTCCTTGATCCCACAGAACAGCTAGAAAATGCTCATGCCAGGCAAATGTTAATTTCAGACCCTTCAAAATAAAAGTCTATCGCGATAGGCTAATTTTACCATCAAGGAAAAGTACTATCACGATATCAATAGCTATTGTTTTATCGCCCAGCCCTATGGTGGCAGTTTTGGCACAGTTGTTTCACTCCGAGCACGAAGACTTTTCAGATCAAGGAAACTCAGAGCAAACAGGAGCTCAGTCCGTTTCTAAACGAACGGAGACCACCTCATATGATGGGTCCGAGAGCGGTTCCTGGTCCCAGACCAGGTTTCACTCTGGTGTTTTCAGACTGAAACTTTGTTTCAACTGAAAATTAAGCCTAAATTTGCATTTGTGAGTATTTATTTATTCAAATTGATGTTAATCAGGAGGCAGATGAAAAAATGCCATTTGAAAAAGATTGCATTTGTCACATAGAAAATACGCCGGCCGGGACACAAGCTCAACTGCTCTAAGCTCTCAGAAACGGGGAGGCGAGGAGGGCGGGGTTGCTCCATGCCCATTGCTCAGAGGTGAATTTCTATTGAACTACTCCCTATAATCACATTTAAAAGACCATTGGAAACGGTTTTACAATAGATCAAAAGTTAACCGGAGTGGGACTTTAAGCTAAAAAAAAAAAAACAAGAATGGACGGCTCTGTAAAATAACGTTAAGTCATCAAACATAAAATTATTCAGGTTATTTAAACTCATTTAATGAACTGTGCGACCATGTAGGCAGTATTTTAAGACTCAAACAAAGGTGTTGATCACATAAGTTCTGCAGATGTTAAAGCTTAAAGTTTACAAACAATGTTTTCTCAGAAAATGATGAAATAATTATCTTTGATCAGCTATTTTCACAGATCACATTTCCTTCGAGATGAACAGCACTCACGTTCTTTGTCCACCGTTTGACTCCTTCATATCCTTTTGTCCTAAGCTTATCGTAGAAGAAGCTGTTGAAGAAATGGACCTGAGGAGCACAACCAGCAAAGACAGCAGCGATGACAACACCAGGAGGACAGAGTTTCATGACACACAAGTTGGCAGGTACAGGCATTCATGCAGCTGCTTCTTCAGCCAGCAGACCCTTTAAGCTCACCTGCAGCAGCTGTAACCAATGACAGCTCTTTAAAGGTTTAATGGACATCTACGCTGTTTCAGGACCATTTTCCTTCTTTTGACAGACCAGAACGAATGTGACATTAAAATTCTACCTTCAGTGATCACAACATTAAAATCAGGCTGTTCTTGTTCAACATCATACTACTCAAATAAAAGGCCTTTCAGACAGTGAGAAGGTCTTTAAAATCTTGGACATTCTGTGTTTTCTTTCCTCAGATATGGACTAGAAAAACATTGATAGTTTTACCTTATCTTGAACAGAATCCATGACCAGGTCACCGTACATGTTCATCACCTGCACAGAAGACACAAGTGTCAGGAAAAAAATGACATGAACCTCTGCACAAGAATACAAATGTCCAAGAAAAAACCTACGACTGACTGTAATGTTCAACTGAATCTGATAAAGGGATCTTTTATATATATATATATATATATATATATATATATATATATATATGTGTATATAAAAGCATTTAATGGGGCAATTAACATAATAAAGGCAAGATATTAACATAATCCAGTGGGAGTCCTTGGGCAGGACCCTTAACGCTACTGGCTACCCAATAACCCATGAGTAACAATGTAACACGTCAGGCCGACTCAGACGTCACCCGGCTAAACAAGGTCTGCGTCAGGTGCTGGGGAACTAGAGCAGCTTTATGGAAAGTGGGCTACTGGAACAAGACGGAAATGGACTAGATGTGAGAACAAGGTTCTGCTGGAATGCTACTAGTGAAGCAATCATACTCAAAGAGATTACATGCAGAGAATGTGGAGTGAATGGATGCTTCGAAACCCACAATCAAGGCTAACTGCCAAACTCGTAGCTCAATGTTCCAACATCCACAACCGGCAAATTCTATCACGACTTGAGATTAATGAGGTACAACACAATTGTAACACCACAGGAAAACCCTAACATCAGGTCAGAGAGGAGGCTATAATCACACTCCCAACTAGAACTTGGGAACACAGCCCCAATAACCACTGTTACGCTGAGCGAGGCGGCAACTGACCAGAAAGACAAGATCATCTCTAGAATGAACACCAGGCAACTCTGACACCAACTACAATGGTTGAGTGAAGAACCACCTGAAAGTCTCCTGGAAATTGTAAATGAAGCATTGAAGGCAATTCCCACCACAACAATCACAGAAACCAATGAACTGGTTTACACTTCAGCAGCAGTGATCCCTGAGATGCTTTGCTATAAGAGCAACCATGGGAGAAAGCAATGCCCACCATGGAAGCAACGTTTGGAGGCTAAGATCAAGACAGCTCGGAGGGAAGTGAATCAGATGACAGAGGCCCAAAGAGGTGCAATGAAAAAGGAAGTGCCTAAGAGATACAGCCAAAAGCACTAAAAACTGCCAAACAAAGACTCCTGGCCTTGAGCAGCCGCCTAAAATGGTAAACAACAGGCAATGAAGCCAGATGGATAAACAGGCTGTACGCAACTCAACCTGCAAAAGTGTACACTCAGTGGCAGGGCCAAAAGTAAGAGTAGACCCACCACGGGTGGAAACTGAACAGTATTGGAAAAGTATATGGGAGAAAGAGACAGCACATAACTACAATGAATGCTTGGAGCTGTACAACATCAAGTCCACACTGAAGGGGTACCAATAGCAGACATTGAGGACAGTTACAATTACCCTGGAATTTCACAAGCAAATGGCAACCTGGAGCAAGCAACAAGGAAAGCTGCAACAGCCAAATACTTCCAACAAGTAAGGCAAGTCCTGAGAATCCAGCTCAATGTCAAGAACAAGACTTGGACAGTAAATAGTTACGCACTGCCAGTCATCAGATACACTGAAGGAATAATAAGATGGCCACAGAGATACAGACGACGGATGTTAAGACAGGAAAGCTCCTCACCATACATGGAGGGTTCCATCCCAAATCCAAGACTCTGAGACTGTATGTTAGCCACAAGTAAGGAGGCCGAGGACGAGTGAGCGTGGAGGCTACTATCCAGGATGAAACATCCAAGATGCATGAATGCATCAAGATCAAGGCGCCTGAAACAATCCAGCACATAACTGCAGGGAGTAAGCTGCTGGCCGGGAAAGCATATATGGAACGCCACAACCAAGTGGCTGGAATAGTATACAGGAACATGTGTGCAGAATATGGACTGGAAATCCCAAAGTCAAAATGGGAAATGCCTCTGAAAGTGGTAGAGAATGAGAGCAAAGATCCTATGGGACTTCCAGATACAGACGGACAGGATGGTCATGACAAACCAAAAAGACACTGCAGTGGTGGATAAAGAACAGAGGAAAGCTGTTGTGGTGGATGTGGCAGTGCCAAGTGATGGTAACATCAAGAAGAATGAACATGAGAAACTGGAGAAATACCAGGGACTTAGAGAAGAACTGAATAAAGCTGGGAGGAGTGGCTACAGCAGATCCCTGGAAAGAACTCCGATATCTTGGTCCAGAAAAGCGCAGTGTTAGGAACATCTAAGATACTGCAGGACCCTCAAGCTCCCAGGTCTCTGGTAGAGGACTCAAGTATGCAGAATATGAGAAAAATCTGCGATATGCAATATCTGTGTTTGAAACTGCGATGACGGTATGACTTGCGATAAATGGACAAATAGCAAATCAAAAATACTAATAATTTTTTATTTCACTGTGACAGTTTCATTTAAATAATTTTTAGTTTTCAGGATTTTTTGCATATTCCTGTGTTTGGAGAATGTCGCCTGTCCTGAAACCAAAGTATCTCCAAACAACGTACATTAGGAGTGTGGCAGATCACAAAACCCACAGTTCGGATCGTGTAAAGGTTTTAGAGTCATGATTCGGATCATTTTTCCGATCAATAAAAAGAGGGGGGAAAAAAGATTAACTAGATTAAAGCTAAAAATAATTTGTTTGAATTGTTTTACAACATATATTTTAAAAAAACATATATAATGTACTTCAAAAGTTAAGCACACAAATATATTACATCACAAACGTGCTCATTGAGGCTTAGTTACCAGTATAAAAACAAAACAATTGAACATCTTTGATCTCATGAAATTCCTATACAAAAAAATAATAAATATGTTCATATAAACAAAAGTGCATTATTAGGCGCTGCAACTTTAAAATAAATTGGATAGGTGGATGAAACAATTTACATTTTTAAATTCTTCAGTGTCCCGTGCCGCTGCAATGAGCTTCCCCTCCGTCCCCCCCTCACTGAGCATACGCAGCAGCCTGGGTTTTTTTTCCCCACAGGACAGACATCCATACACCAGGAAAATCTTTGGATAGCCTCAAAAACCCAGACGTGAAAACGTGTGTTTACCGATGTTTTTGCAGAACTCTGCAAAATGCATAAACCTGATCTCTCCTCATCTGCGTGTTATGAGTTAAACTCCTCCCACACGCAGCAGGAGTGTCCGATTTTTTCGACACTTTCGAACAAGCATCAGGCAGCGACTTTGACACACGTTAAATTATAGACGGTGGATGCGTGAATTGCTTGCGGTTTGATCGGAAAATGGATTTGAATGATGTGCGCCTGGGGATGGGGATCTGCAGTACACCTATGTGCTGAACTGTGGCGAGTGATCCGATCCGTCCAAACCCTGACCAACGTGCTTTTTTTTTTCACCACGACCACATCCTCTGAGGTGCTGCTCTCAGCCATTGCAAGTCTTGTTCCGTGACATGTCAGGAAAAAAAAGTAGAAGGGCATCTACCATTAAAGGGCTCCACTGATTGGTCAATGACACAAAGAGCTTCATACTATTGGTTTAATGCATAAAGGGCTTTATTTGATTTGTTACTTCAAACTACAAAGAGATAGTTTAGCATGTGTGCAACCGGAGACTACTTACCGCCACTTGTGCCTACTTTTGCGGTATGCATACCGCACTGGCCTGATACCGCGATGACGATACATTTTCAGTTTATTATGCAGGACTAATATATATATACATATAAAAACATCTACTAGATAACCAGTAGACTTAAATTTAGGACAATAACTACGTATGGACTCCTCTGACATCACAGGCTGCTGACCATCTCGCCTTAACTTTGTTTTGACCTTTTCCATTCTCAGATTGAAAAATTTTCTATGGTTGAATCAAAAAACTGGTAAACACAATCCTGGATTTCAAAGCATGTCAAAAAATGACCTTTGTTTGGCTAATTTAGGATAAGAAACGCGATTAAGGAAAGTGACTTAGTTATAGAAGCATGTAACTATGAAAAAATAATAAATAGTTGTTGGTTCTACTGCAAATTATTGGGGGGGACGGATTCTGGCAGGCTGGATCAGCAGTGGGCTGACAGAATCCGTGCCCCCTCTCATTGTTTTACATAAAATATGTGGGGGAAAATTCAAATATGACAATAAACTCCCCAAATCCCCAGAATAAAGTACAGTATTCCCCCCTTATTCACTAAGGCTAGGGACTGGAGACACCTGCAAATACGCCGAATACACAAGCACGGAGAACCCCCCCACCTACACAGTTGTTACCGATCCATACTGATCATGCTTTGTAGGCTAAAACATAAAAGTACATTGGAGTATTCCTCAACATAAAAAGCTTTTTTTTAATTAATAGCAACAGACTGCATACTTTACATGAGTGTCAGTCTGTCTGTGCTGTAAAACCAGGAGCGTGTTGTTCCTCTTTCATCAGTTAAGTATGAGAGGGCATCTTTTTCCAGAGTTTGCAGGTTTCATCCATAATAAACACCTGCTCTGGATGATGATTATCGTCCACGATTGGCAGGATATTTTCAAGCCGCTTCTAAGTCAGCTGATGCCATTTCTCCATGCAGGCTTGCAGTGTGTGTGTGTGTGTGTGTGTGTGTGTGTGTGTGTGTGTGCCTGTGTGTGTAGCCGACAGGCTGGCATGCTCCTCATCTCCTCCCCTCTTTCCTCCGCCCACTTTCCATTGAAAGTGGTTGCTTTCACACGAGTCGACGCAGCAGGTGTGTAAGAACCATGAGCACCTTCAGGTTTTCTTCCCTAATTTTTTCCCTGCTTGCATCTATCTTTTATTTTTTAAGTCAAAGGCTCTTCTTCTGTTACCTCAAATACATTTGTTTTTGTTAATTTTATTAACTTTAAGGTTTGGTGCAGCCGCTTTAAGAGTGGATGTGGTAAAGATAATCTGGTAGTTTTTCAAATTAAAAGTTTCTTCAGAATCCGACTGTAAATAAAACAGAAAAAAATGTTGGCCGCGTTTCTTTCTCTGTCATAGGCAATTTGTAAAATGTCAAACTTTAGATTCTAGTGAGAACGTCACAGTGCAGGCAGACAGGGCTGGGAGTTTAAAGGTCAAACAGGTTTGATGGTATGGAGATCTTCAGAGTCTTCAGGGAACAGCTGCCACAGCTCAACATAAACTAGATTTTCTCTTTTGCTTTTGGGGAAACCAGTCAAACTGCATTAACCCTGTAACACAGGAGCCTCATATCCAGTGTTCGCCGTAAATCTTCAACCCTTTACGCAATTAAAGTATTTCCAGTGTATTCTGTTGCAGAGAAAAGCGGCTCTGCCCTGTTGTCCAACAAAAGCTGATATAAAAAAACGCTTTTCTCCACGCCAGAACGCGTAAACGGTCGAAGATTTACGGTATGTCAAATAAGATCTTTTTTAGGTGATGCCGGCAACATCTCTGATGGTAAAAGGTTAAAAAGCAATTAAGATGCCAACCATTTTGTTCATTTTAGACAAAAACTGAACTCTGTGAAGCGTTCAATGTTTTTCCAGCAGCAGCAGCAGGCGGGTCAGGCGTTTCCTGTACCTGGTCATTAAGCCAGTTCTGTCCATACAGCGTGCCCAGGTCGTCCATGGTCAGAACATGCCTCTTGTAGTTGACTCTGAATGTTTTGGCCACGGCTGATCCTGACGTGCGCTGGAAGGACTGCATAAGGTGCTGGACCATTGCTTTCCTGGAGAGGATGATGAAGATAAAGGTTTAAGTTTGAGCCGTCAGATTCCTCATACAGAGAATGAGATCTAAAGGTTATTTTAAGACTGACAGCATTCTTAAATACATGCAGAGCAAACTTGATTTAAGTTTCTATAATATAGTTTTAAGATTTTTTTCTTACTTTAAAATTGCAGAATTCAAAACTTTTTTTTCTTCCTTAGGTCAACTGTGATAGTTTCAGTCAGATACTTTAGACATGAAGAAATTGAGGTTCCATTTATATGTTCAGAATGAGATTTTTTGGTTTCTCTGAAAGAGGCGTCTTAATCTGACCGTGTGTTAGAAGGGCTGCAGTGAGGAGGCGTGTCTCTGACCTGGGAGGATGTGAGAAGTTCTCCTTGAAAAGGTCCTGCAGCTTCTCCACCACGTCGTCTATGTGCACGGGGATCAGACTCCCGTACTGCTGCAGGCACTCCTGCAGAATCCCTGCAAACATCCAACAGGCTTCATGTTCACACTAACGCAGCTCTTTCAGCCCTTTCTTTTTGGAGAATTTTACAGATTCCATGGAAGTGAAGAAAGCAGGACGTGAAGGAGGTGACTGTGAAGCTACTGCTGTGCAAAACAAAGCTGAAACGTTCCAGACAACACACTTTAGGACACGCTTCAATCAAGAACATTTTACTTATGTCCTGCAGCAGGTCGGGACTGTAAGGACCAGATAGTTTTCTCAATTCTTAGTGCGCCTATAAGCAACAATTTCACTCCTGCATTATACTCCAAGAACTCACCAAAATCTCCTATGGAACTAAAAAAATAAAGTTCAAAACCCAATAACAAAACAAGAACACGTGTTTAAGAAGTTTTGAAATTATTATGGGATGGCCACAGGACCTGGCGGCCACTTTGTGGGAAAATGTGACATTTGCGGGATTTTCCCGTCAATATAGGAAAAAAACTTTAGGTCTAGCAATCTTCACAAAATGTTGCACTAATACTGCCAGGTTAAGTCTACAACCACAACTATAGTTTGGTTGACATTTGACATTGGCCGCCATCTTGAATTTTCCAAAAAACAAAACCACCTTTAGTACTAAATTTAAACTCCTGGGGATTTCAATCTATCCCATTCTAAATCATTGAGCATCAATGGAAAGCTACTTCGCAAAAAATGTTGGAAACAGTGTTAGCGTGGCGAGCTTGCAAAAGTGGCGTACCACTGTTGCTTGCACAATTTTTACCAAAATGTTGTAAATATTTAATTTATGAATCTTTGGTTCAACCTGATGAACCGATATAACGATATGAACATATTAGGAATGTGGGTGTGGTTAACAAAAAACCCGTTGTCAAGAAAATCCGGAAGCTTTTTTAAGGGGTTTCTTCTAAAATTTACGCAGATTCATTGGTTAATCCCAGGCGACCAAAACATAAAATGGTTGCTATGGAGATAAAACCAGCAGAAAAGACAACATTCATTAAAAAAAAAAAACGTCTTTTTAATATTTATTTGTCAGACGCAGTTCTGACCAGAGTAGCAGGGGCAGAGTGGCTGGTGTATAGCAGAGGCTCAGCCAATCAGGCGCCTCAAAAGGGGGGCGGGTGGTGCCTACAGGCCACTTCAACACCACTCACAGCTTTTATTGTTTTATATCTTATTATATTTTAATGGACACACATAACTATAAGAATGATTAAAAAAATAATAAACATAATTTTATTATTTTTACATCAAAATAAGAAAACTGTTAGTAGAAATGATTAATGATCCAACAAAGAAAAAAAAAGAGCAAACATTACTTGTTTTTTGTTTGTTTGTTTTAGTTCAGACTCATTTTTGTGAGCATAAACTCAGGGGTGGAAGCCCATTTGTGAAGATTCAGGATGGTTCCAGAGCAGAAAAAACTGGAAAAAAAAGTATTTGTTCAACATGCACAGATACTGACAGAGATGATCAGTGCGGAAATTATCAGGTGAAGAGCTGCTGAAGACGTTTCCACCAAGTGCTGTTAAACGCCGCTCATTACAAAAGGCTCAGACAGTCCGGGAAGCTAAACTGGAGAGCCGAATGAATGAGGAGCTCAGAAAGTTCTCTAGCACTTCAAAATAAAGTGCACAGGAGCAGGTTGGGCAGGGGAACATGAACAGGCTGGACAATGTCCTTCAGTGATGCATACCGGTTACACAGCTGGTGTGCTCCTCGCTCAGTGCCACTTCCACAGGTTTCGCTTCCACCGCCTGCCTTCCTCCTTCATGCAGTTTGTGTGAGGAACGGCCGTTCATCTGCTTGTCTGCCAGACGAAGAAACACACTTCAATGCAGGTACAGAGGAGGGCTGTTACCGAGCAGCAAAGCAACCTGCTGATCCTGCTAACAGAGATTACCCTTTGTACAACTCAAGAGAACGGAGATCCTAACTAAACACTGCTGAGAAGACATTTCTTCTCATCCTTCGCTGTTTTCCCCGACCCTTTACAGTCATAAACCCTCAGGAGTTCAGGCTAGAATTCACTTTTCTCTGTCTTTGAGCTTATTTTTATATTTTCCCCTAAAAACGGTTTATCTTGCATTATTTGCTAATATTTTTTACCACCACAACTTCACCTTTGTGACTTAAAAGTTTTTAGCCGACTGAATTAACACACTGCATATAAACATAGAATAAAAAACCTGAATGGTGATTTTTTTTACTGAAAAATAACAAATGTTTAATGAACCTTTTTTTTTTTTTTTTACCTTAATATGAAAATCCCTTTCCCCCTAAGGTGCCATGCAGCCCAGGGCCGAGCCTGACTAAAGTAATCAATCAAGTGTTAGAGTGTGCCATCTGTCACTATAGAACCATGATAAAAAACAAGCATTTGCTTTTGGCTTCTTTATCTTGTTACATTATGTCCTGGGCCTGAGTAACTTAATAGAAGTTATTTCTATAATGGGTCTTTTATTGCATGTAAAATGAAATGTTTTTACTTCTTTGTTAGTTTTCTTTTTATACATCTTCTGCAACTGGACAGCAGTATTATTAATTTTTTTCCTCTCCAGTAAATGGAGTGGCACTCCGCTGTAGTATTAATATTAAAACGTGTTCACATTTCATATTGACAATTGGCAGAACAGACAGAAAGTCTGACTATAATCTGACCTTGCGTGGTCATTATTCAACAAACTGAACTTGTAACTTCATAAACGTCAGCCGCTGTGACGCCAAAAACATGACCAGGTTGCTCTCGTCTCCCGAACTTCAGTATGGAGTAATGGACAGTAATCAGGCCTCCTCTTGTATAACACCTGTCTTGTCCACACCACAGAGATGACAACATCTCCACCATCAAGTCTGTGTGTGTCACAACTTCTTAGCTCTGCATATCTCACACAGTCTCACCTCTCCTGCCTTGCTCATCACACTTTTTTGCTTGGAAGCCCTTTTAACATTCATGACGCAAATGTGAATGGGGTTTGTGACGTTTGGTTAAACGCACAGAAAAATAAGGATTAGAAAAAGAAAAAAAATAAACATTTTCTTTAAGGTTCGAGTTTGTATGTTTGAATTCATGCCGGTGATCCACAATGAAGCAATGATCTCACACGCAAGCTTCAGCAGAAGTCTGGATTACATGTAAATGAAGTCTTAAAGTTAAAACAAAAATTTAAAGTCCCACTTTGATCCTCTTTTGATTTATTTTCAAATCGTTCCTAGTAGTCTTTTAGTTATGATTAAGCCGTTTTTGCAAAAAAAAAAAAAAAAAAAAGAAAACTGTGTTAAGGACAGTTTCTGCAGAGCGAGAGGAGTTCATTTGAAATTACTGATTATGTAGGAGAAACAGTCCAAAAAAATGCCATTTGAAAAAGCTTGTGGCAGTGGCGTAGAACCTACAACCTACAGCAGCCCACAAGCTCGTTGCTTCGCGCCATTCTGATGCATCCACTTGCAGACAAACAGATCCGTGTACGTCTTTGTATTCCTCGTTTGAGCTGGAATCTGAATCAAAACTGTATTGCTGGAAAGCTCTGATATTGCTTGCCATTTATGTTGCATTGGTAATGATAGGTTGGGGTTGTGACGGGCTGTAAGCTTGTGAGAGCATGTAAACGGATGACAGGAAGTGGGGCAGGCTTCCTCCCACCAAAAGTCATTTCCACAACTCAGAGGTGAATTTCTAAGGAACTCCTGCCGCTCTGTAGAAACTACTATCTAGCAAAGAACACAGGTTTTTGATTAAAAATAGAGCATAATATCGATAAACGACATATGACAGAAGATCAAAAGATGATCTGACTGAAAATGAGTTTTTTTCTGGGCTGCACATCACTGCTGCTTCACAAACAAACAGTCGACTGTTTCCGGATTTTCATTAAAATTGAGACATGTCTGAATCAGTTAGAGGTGCTGACGGGTTCACAGTCTTCGCAGCTGTGGAGTAAAAGTAGAACTAGATCTGAGAGACTTTAACCACTGAGCAATCACAGCGATCCCCTCAGGTTATTGTTGATGTCTTCCTTCACAGCTTAAGGCTTCAGACTTCTGCTGAGAAGCAGTCACTTAAAACCTGAAGATTTCTTGTTGTTGTGTTTTGACTCGTATCTTATAAAACAAAGAGACATAAACAGATGGGAAGCATTTGAACTCTGGTAATCCTTGTTTATATATATTTCTGTAGTGGTGTCCTTTTTCCAGGGAATGGCTGAACGTACCTCTGCAGGAGGCTGTGAACGCCTCCTCGCTGCTGTCCTCCTCCTCGCTGTAGGGGGCCTGCTCGTATTTTCTTATCTTCCTCCGCCTGCTCAAGAAGTTGGAGCACCGCAACCTCTGTGAGCTCGTCAGCCGGCGCCTCTTGCACCGGGTCTGCCAGCGCATGGCGAGCAGAAGTCCAAGAGCTCCATGGGACTGAACCTGCCTGCCCCTCTGAACCCTGTGCCTTCTGGGGCGGGGCTTCCTGGCTGCACCTCGGGAGAAAAAGTTGTCGTCTCCGACCTCACTGGAGTTATCAGGCTTTTCTTCTGCTCGGTGATGCTGCGGTACATGGAGCTGCTCGGAGGACTGGGATGGAAAGTCTGGGACCTCCCACTCCAGCTTTCTCTGGCTCTCCTCCACTTCCACATCTTTGATTTCCTCCTTCCCGTTGTCCTTCCAGGCCTTGGCCTCAAACTCTCCCAGGTCCTCTGAGTACACATCAGTTATCTCTTCCTCATCGCCCATCGTTTCCATTCCATCCTCATCCTCTTCCTCCTCCTCCTCTATATACTCGGCTGTCCACAGCTTTTCCTTCTGGCCTAGCCTGAGCTGCATGGGGCTGGAAACGCTGTGGCCGGACACCGGGACAATCAGGTGGTCTCCTGGAATCCCACCTGGACACATGCACAAGCTGTTAACATCAGCTGCTCAGAACAGGGAGACAAACAACAGGAATCTGCAGATCCAAAACCTTCATCGATCAACGGACATACTGACTCTGGATATACTTAATAACAACTTATGAGGACAGAGATGTCAAAAATTAAGTAGTTGTTAGTTTGAAATGTAAACATTTAGAAGTAGTAAGAGAGTACGGACACAACCTTTTTGAAAGATTTGAAAAGGACTCACCTCCTCCAGTGCCGTCCTGCCCCACAGCAGTCAGGCCCAGATCTCCCTGCCAGCGGTTCTGGGCCAAGCTACCGCCACTGTCGCGCATTGTCCACGGACAGCCCACAACCTGCGCCAGCTCGTCAACTGCAAACAGCGAAGAGAGTCAAACCCGTCCCATCTGGGCTGAACAAATACTGATTCCCTCCCCCAAATCACATTCACACATCAGAGACAAACTTCACAGCCCCAGCAATAACAGTAAACATAGTTTTAGCTGTAACCTTCAATTTTGTATGCAACTTAATACAACAGGGGTTTTTGGCAACTTTATTTTGAAATTTTATGCTACAAAGCCTTTTTCTTTTTGGGCCAAAAACAGGTTCCACCAAGAATCAGCATCTTCAGGTCCCAGCATTATACTATATTACGCAGTGTTTCCCAACCCTGGTCATCGGGGCACACTGTCTTGCAAGTTTTCCATGCACAGCTTATGCACACCTCATTCAGCTCATCACCAGGCTCTACAGAAGCCTGACAATGACAGTCATCAACGTAGGTGTGTTTGAGCAGGGTTGGATTGGAAAAAATGCAGGACAGTGTTCCCTGAGGACCAGGGTTGGGAAACACTGCTAAAATGAACCCTTTCAACAGCAGCTCTTGTTCGGTTCTCCCACAGAGAACCTTGGATCTTCAGATCCTGAAATGACAGAGGAGGACTTTCTGTCCTACAGTAGACCTGCCAGCTCTCTGCAGCAGTTTCAGGTTAAAGACCCACTCCAATCATCTTTTGATCGATTGTAAAAGTGTTCCCAGAGGTCTTTTCATTATGATTATGCTATTTTTATCCAAAATAATAAAACCTGTGTTGTTTTCTAGGACATAGTTTCTGCAGAGCGGCAGCAGTTCATCAGAAATTAACTTCTGAGTTACTGCTCTCCCACTAGCTTACGGCCCTCCTCGCAACCCCAACCTAACAGTACTGGCGCAACAAAAATGGAAGAAAAAATAAATAAATCAAAAATGCAATATTGGAGCTATCCAGCCGTACAGTTTTGATTCAGATTCCAGCTCAGACGAGGAAAACAAAACCGTACACGGATCTATTTGTCTGCAAGTAGATGCATTAATAGGGAGCTTGTGGCCCGCCCAGTATACTTTTTTCTATGTAACAAATAAAATCTTTCTAAAAATGTATTTGTTCAATTCACAACAATAAAAAAAATACTCTGAATTGTTGTATCTTAATATTCTCTCTCTATCTACCTATATCTATATATAGTCGAAAATTGCAACGAGAACATGTTAAAAACACAATTTTTATTAGAGTGGGTCTTTAAAAACGAAGGACAAACATCTGTATTCATGCAGCTTTTGTGCTCCACTTGTGTGGTGGATCAGCAGCCTTGCAACAGTGTCCAATCACTGTGACAGATTATGAAACAATGTACTTCATCTCAAGCGTAAAAGGTAAAAACCTTCAAAAGAATGTCTTATTCCTTTCTCATCAGCTCAGTAATGTTGTTGCTTGGATATATCTTTGTTGCTATTTTATTACAGCCTTTCTAACTTCACCAAGGTCACTGAGTGTTCTGTTCAAAACAGAGAAAAGCTTTATGAAGGTACATCTGTGTCCAGATCTGATGAAGCACATCAGCCTAAATACATACAGTCGAACTGAAGCTGCTGACCCCTTTGATAAACAACAAAAAGGTCAAATAGCAGGGTCAGAAAGCAGCTTTAAAAAAACAACAACAGAGACATCCTTCAGATGAAAATGAGGGGGTCGTTGGATGACCCACGTGGAGCTTCTCCTCTGCTTTACAAAGTTTGGAACGTGTCCTAACAGGCTTATGAGCAGACCTGCAATGAAACTGAAGCCCACCTCCTCCATGTAAATGTTAAAGCCGTTTCTTATAATGGATCGTTAACATTGGGTCAGGATTTAACCAGGAATTCGTGTCAACAAGAGGCTGTGGAGCAGCGGTCCACATGCGGGAAGGGCTAAAGCCTCAATAAACATCCAGGTTTCCCTGTGCGCGCCTCTTCTGCCCCCTTAGTAAGTGTTTAACCGGACAGAAACACCTGCAGATCCCCCCTCCCTCATAGCAGAACACCTGGTGCCCCGGGTCTGCATCCCGAATCGTGCGCATTCCGTTCACTGCTGGACTCGTACGCAGGCCTCTCTTGCCTGCGTGTTGTTATGGAAACCCCTGATCTGCAGCAGAACGCTGCACACAAGCGGAGCCTCGATCGGCGATTTATGCTCGAACGCTTCACGAATTCTTCAGGAAATAGTCGGTACCATGGCTATAAGAAGCGCGGACAGCTAACAGAACCGCGGCTACGGCGGCTTATTTTACAGATTTAATACGCATTGAACAGCCCCCCAAAAAACAGCTTTATTAGAATCAACGGCTGCAGAATGACCCCAAATCTGCATAGAAACAACCAAAAACGACTTAAGCACCTCCGGTTTTACAGGAGGATGATTTATGTCCGCGCTAACTTGTTAGCCGTTAGCATGCCGTCCTCACCTAGCAGCCGATTAGCATGCTAACAGCAACCGAACCAGAAACTGGGCGCGCACGCATCGCACAGAGCCACGCGCGGAGGGACCGTGTGCTCACCTGTCAACTGCAGCCTCACTGACCGAACTCTAGACGTAAACCTTTCCGATCTGCGGACTCACTGGGAACGAATTTGGAGCTGCCCAGCCTCATTCAATGAAACCCGCTGTAAAACAACCAGATGTCGGCCTTCTTCTGGTCATGTAGGCGGTAGACTAACCAGGTTCGAAGTGCAACATCGCCCCCTACTGGACTGGACTGTTAAATGCATGCTTAACAGGTTGGGAAAGGGGGATGTGTGAATATAAACATTTGAATAACAAAGCTCTGTCCTCATCATAAAATAAACAAAAGCAAATGACAACCCTGTCAAATTGTTTCTTTTTAGTCTTTACACATGCTTTAGAAGTAAAATACAAATCCATACATTTCATTGATGTGCGTGCGAAAAACTGCAGAAAAGATTCTTGAAATGAGTCAGGTAGTACTCGGATGCACCTCTAGGGGGCGCAAACTTGTGCGAGAGAGGGAGAGAGACAGAGACATTAACGTTTAAAATGTCTGCGGAGAGAGAGAGATAAACTGGACCAATATTGAGTTTTGAAGCGAACAATGGCTTCTATCCACCTGTAATTTACAGGTTGCACCTGCAGGGTTTGCGGAGGTAATCAGACCAGTAATACTATCTAATCTAACTGCTGTTAAAATATGGAGTCAAAATCAGGATCCGCTTAAAAAGTAATTGAAAAAACTGATAGTGAATTTAAAAAAAAAACAATAAAATATTTTTTTGAATAAAAAACTTGAAAATACACATTGTTAAATAAAGGAAATAGTGAAATGTTATGCACCAGATAGTAAATGGTGTGTTGGTTGTGCAGAAAGTTAGGGGCCTCTGTGCTCTGTATGTCTCTGCAGACAGACCCGACTCTGTCAGTGGACATGGACGACAGCCATGTGGCAGTTTCTGCTCTACACTCGCTTTACCTCTAATATCACACTGACAGCTGACTTCAATGCATGTAGTCATGTGGAATTTTGTGATGGGACTTGTGGCAGCAGCATCTCATTTGTGAAACAGACGTTAGGAGTCCAAGAGAGTAAATTAGAACACTTTAGTTGCTGCTACTACTGTCCACTAGGTGGCAGCAGAGGAGTTTTGTTGAATCCAATGAACTCATGAGAACAAACAAAAAAATATTTAATCTTAGAATGTGCAATAAATATAAAACGATGTATGTAGAATTTAGCTTTGAAGTAGATTTGAGAGCTTTTCTTAATAATTGTAGTTGTATTGATTTGCTGTTACGATTAAAGTTGTGACTTTGTCAACAGCCCCCAGGGTAAACAGTTGATACTTTAAGTTTAGCTGTTTTTAAGCAAAATACTCCAAAAGTTGCAGCTAAACTGTTCAGATTATGAACAAGTTTTAATGTTAAAAAAATCCACTAAACAAAAAACAGTTAGAAGAAAGCTTTGTCATAATCTATCTGAAACTATGTTCACCCTGGACAGGTGACGCAACATGCTAAAAGCATGTTCTGGAATTCGTGTCAAGCGTATGCTGTTCACACTGACAAGCAGGGAGGGGCTTCTTCTTTTTTTCTTCTGTTTTCTAGCATCTACAGTTAAAAGAGTCTTGATGTGAAGTGTTCAAATCTCATGAATCTTGCTCCAGACTTTTTTTTCATGGCTCTATTCCGACTCATGAAAGACTTGATGTCACAGAAATCTGGCCAAACACAAATCGTAATGATTATTTTCTTCTCCATGATGAATTTTCAAATGGTTGGTACTTCTCAGAATTAAAGGGATGTGTCACTACCAAATCCCAATCCCTGATTGGCCAAAGTTCAACCTGGTTTACCTTTCAAAGTTCGTTCGATGGCAATGCGTTTTGTAGAGTCCATGAATGGTCGTAGAAGCTTGCGTAGCTACACTTGAATGTGAGAGTTTAGAATATGCATGCATACATGCATTTACATAGACTTTTCATTAAAAGCAGCCACGTGGACGCGTGTTGCAGAGGATGGTGTGAACATGGCTTATGATGTAGCTTGATTGCAGCTTGAAGCCTGCTTGAAAGAGTCATTTTTGCCTGTTGTCATTTCTTGAGTTAAACTTTTGTTTTTAAAAACCGACTTTCATTTCATCCAAGCTTGATCAGACCTGGTGAGGAAAGAGATAGGCCAAACCAAGGCAGCCGACAAAGTAAAGCATGCAGACAGATTTCAAATAAAGGCAGCGTGCTGCTTCTTGAAGAAACCCAAAAGCATTGTTTGTCACTCTACAATAAGAAAGGACTGGACAACTGAAGATTCATGAAAGAGTTTAAAGAGGTTGACTCTAGAGCTTTGCTGTGAGTCACAGTTAACAAAAACATCTGGATTATCCCCAAACTGTTTGGGCTAATGTTCTGCAAACTGACGAGACAAAGAAGAAAGTGTTTCATTAACAAATAGAATTGGAGCACGGTGGTGGTTGTGTGATGGTCTGGGTCTGCTTTACTGTTGCAGGACCTCTAAAAGTTGATACGACAGCATGCTCTATCTGATTTTTTTTTTTTTTTCTAACGCACCAATTCACAGTCGAGGTTTTCTCAAGCGATGAGATGTACATTGCTAGAGAAGGCACGCAAGCCTTTTCCCGTTGTCCGAGATCTGTAAAGAGTGACGCCATATTGGAATGGTATGAAAAAAAATGAGACAGGGCTTAGCAGATACAGTCAAATGACCATGAAATGCTCAATTATGGCCCAATTTTAAAAAAGGAAAAAAAAAGAACTATGATCATCAGAATAACAAGACCCAGGTTGACGTATGACTGTTTTGTACAAAGTGCAAAGATCAACCACATTTCAAACTTTTCTTTAAATAAAATTCGTCATTATATAGGAAACACAATGCATGCCTGATACATGGTTGTGATTATATTCAAATCCACACACAGACTAAGATTTACATAAACTGTTAAACTCTTTGGTCCGACATCGCCGCAGACCGCTTGCGGCTGCTGTACAGGCTATGGGCCGGTCTCTGCCTGGAGTAGCACCATGCAGTCTGAACGGACAGAGAGCAGTGTGGCCCGGTCAACAGTCACGCCGGATCGGGGACCCACGGACGGCAGAGGGAACACAGTGAGCACGTCATCCAAGGCCCTGTAGTGAGAAGTGTGTGTCTCAGGCCCGGAGGCCCAACAAAGCATTCTCAGGATAACACTCTCAGGACTGAGGATTTTTGAGACAGCGCCTCCTTTCTACAGGGTGAAGTTTGTTTGATTATTTTCTGCAGACACACGAGGCACATTACACGTGAATAGTGAGAGAATAAAAAATGTATTGAAGCTCTGCAAAAACATAAACAACTAGGCAATTTATCACATGAATCATAAAATATAAAAAGTAAATTACCACTAAATTTAATCTTTTTACAGAAACAAAACGTCAATGTCTATATGTAGCTTAGCTTTGCGTTTATCCAAATTAACGTTGTGCAAATCCAAAATTCATGATCAGCAATACATCATTTAACATTTTACAGCATACATCCTTTTTGTATCTGTCCATCTTTTTTGTGTGTACATGTAATCATTTTCTATTGTATATTTCATTAATAGTGTCTCATTTGAACCCAAATGTGGTTTATAACAAAATAGGAGAAAGCTAAATGTTTGCTGAGCAAAGCCATATAGGTATAGATACATATCTTACTATTTTGAAGTCTAAAAAAAACCCACATTTGATTCATTGCTATTGCAATGGGTTAAAAATAGATAATTAATCAGTAAGAAAGACATTAGAAATAATCAGTCATAACATATAAAATTAATGGTGCATGAAATATACCCAATTTTCAACGTTATTAAAATTTAGCGTAGAAAAATATTGATAAATGGCAGCCAACAGCAAGGAGGCGCTGTTTAAAAAAACGAGTCTTGAGTGTTGTCCTGAGAGTGCAGTTGGTCCTTCGAGCCTGCAGAGGCACTGTTTCCAAAAAACAGAGTTCTGAGAGAGTTGTCCTGAGATTGTTGTCCTGAGATTGTTGTCCTGAGATTGTTGT
>BSAI01000105.1:1697730-1773321 GCA_036245035.1 Adrianichthys oophorus
TGAGATTGTTGTCCTGAGATTGTTGTCCTGAGATTGTTGTCCTGAGAGTGCTGTTGGTTCCCAGAGACTGCAGATTCATACTACTGCCTGGAGCGGCGAGGTCCAGGCAGCATTTGCATTGCCAGACGGGGATTCGGCGCTGGGCTTTTCACTCTTCGCTCACCGGTCCGCTACTGAGAAAATCCCAGTTAAATTTTTTCCTCCACTTAGTAATATGCTTCAATTCAGCAGGTTGTCTGGTCTGATCTGAGGCCAAACACTCATACATATATCACCATGGGCATCCTCCATGAAACAAAAAACAGAGGTGGTCCTGCCAAAAAATAGGGAAATACTGCAAAGTCTAAAGCTACCATTGACTTTGAATGGGCTACAAGATCCGCCGAAACGTTCAGTGTTCTGTAAACTCAACCAGGTCTTCCTAAAATGTTTCCTACAAGTTCTTATTTATTGGCTGACAGTAATAATTTACTTGAAAAAGTAATGTCCTTGTTTTTCCAGTTCTGTAGCAACAGTTGTCCCATTCCAATATGGCGTCCAACTTTGCATATACAACAGGCTAGTGTGCCATCTCTAGCCTATAAAAAAATAGGAAAAAAATCAAGTTAAAACAAAGACAGTTGTCATAAAACCAGTTAGACTAAATTAATGCAGTGTTTTAAGCTTAAAAAAAGGAAAATTGATCTTAAAATCCCATTGTTATGAATACAACTGTGTTCTCTGGTAAAATTGGCAAACAATACATTGAAAAGAATCTTAGCCTAAATAAAAGACATCTAAAGGTTTTTGGTGTAGTCTCGTTTTGAGCAAGCACAGAGCGACTGTGGAGAGAAAACTCCTTCTATGAAAGATTGAGCAGATGTCAGTGAGGGGACCATCTGCTGTGACCGACTAATCCAAAGTTAGTTTTTACTCAGCCTATATTTCAATAAGGAGAGATAATAGGAATGTGAGTAAATATTTGTCCGTGTTACAGAAAATGTGCATAAATAAGTCCATAATCCCTAGCGGTAGCAAAGTATCACTGCAGGTGAAGAATGGGGTGGAGGATGCCTAGAATGCATCAAGAAAACAACCATGAATTGAAAGACCAAAATATGCTAAGATGCTTGTGATTGGCTGAGAAGAAAAGCTGGACTTTTTAACTATTGGTTTAAAAAGAAGGTGTAATCTTTGACTGTATAGGAGATCTGGAACGAGTGAGTGGGATGTCACCCATAGAAAACGGTTTACTTCCTGCTCCAACCAAATAAAGTTAATTCAGACGCCATTTTATGAAGATACGGACGTCGACATGTTGAAACCAGTGATTGGCCTGAGTCATCGTTTCTTTGGTAACCACTCTCGCCAATCAGAAGTGAGCTTGTTGGACGATCACAGCCCTGCCAGTTGAAAGTGGGCTACAGGAAATCTGTCAAATGCTTTGAGCTTTTGACGTATGACCACCTACTTTTTTGGAGGCATCTTGATCAGTTTAGAAATTCAAGAACTCGCACTATAGAAAAAAATATTTGGAAAAAAAAGATAAGGATTATCAAGAACATGTTAAAAAAAAAGGTATGAGAGCAAGAATGGTTTTTTTGACCAACAGAATGACTGAGTAATAGCTGTTTATTTCTCTGTAGAAGTAAGTCTAAGGGACTTTGCCTTCCTGGAACCAGCGGGTACTGTTTGGAACACCAGGAGTTAATGTCACTCAGTCCGGTCCTCTTATACAGTCAATGTGTGTAACTGATGACTGTGTGTAGAGTTTCGTAACAACACAGCGTACCTAGTAGTTAAATTCTTGAAACTGAACCAAAGTTTCACTTTAGTGATATCAAATATATTTGCATCGTTTGAAGTAAATAAAGTCAATATAAGTGCAACTAACACAAACTCTGGAGTTTCAAAATTAGTTTGAAGGATGTCAACTGAGCAGCGGGTCTGTCTTTAGACTAAAAATAACAAAAGCAATGAAACAACCATGAAGACGGACAACATCATCTTCAGTTCTGAGGATTCTGAGGACACCAGACAAACTTCAATGCTGAAGCTGAGGAACACATTTCATTCACCATCTTCACTGTTATGGAGCTTTTCGTTCAAATATTCTTGCGGTTAAGAAGGTTTTCCTTTTTCCCTATTGCTTCCCGTTAAAACAGTACCAATAAAAGAAACGCAAACATTAAAAACAATGCTTTTGTGCACCACCAATGAGAAAACCAGTCATGTTAGAATCATAAAAAAGATGTTAAAACATTTCTAAAATATGCAATTCTCTAACAAATAATACAAAACGTGACACATTTCAAGCAGTTTTTATTATATTTTCTATTTAATAGAGACAATCCAGACTGACAAGTTGAAATAATAAAATATTAATGTCTTTCATTTTACCAGGAATGTAAGGAAATATTTTTTTTAAGGATGTGGCCTTTCAATACACAAGAGCGAGGCCCCTCTTTGTAGTCCTAGAGAACTTTTACTTCGAGCAAATTATAAAGGGAACTTTTTACTTTCACTTATGTCCGTCTTTAAAAACAAATATTCATACTGTACTCCAGTACATTTTCACACTACAGTCAACTCTCTGGGTAAAAACAGATGTGAAGTTCCATAAGGTTGTTGCTCAGGAACCACCGCTGTGCAACGTTCATGCAAATCAATGCAGACCTGAAACTTCAGTCAAATACACAGCAGTACTGTGAATAGATACATGATGACTATTGTAACGAACAGAATATAATATACAGTTTGAAAAGGAATTTGAACATAGCTTCATTTGGCCTTTATTGCACTGCTGTCAGAGCACAAGTGTGTCTTCCAGGAGCAGGGGCAAGTCTGACAGGCGCATGTAGGAAGGTTCAGGTGCTTTGGACAGTGACACTTGATCACTGCAGAAGCTTCTCTGAGCCTACACAGGTTGCAAGTGTTGTTGCTCTGCAGAAAATTCCTGCTGGTTAACATGTTCTGATCATCCTCCACCTCTACAGACTTTCAGGCTTCTTAATTCCTTGCTTGATGCTGCTGAGTCATGCATGACGGATGATATAAAAGCCATATTCTGGTGTTTTAACACATTCTTGTGGCATTTTTCTGATGATGGAGGACATTGATAGGGAAGCCTGATGATAGCAACCATCAAAGGTTGCCATCATCAATGGTGCACGGACACAGTCGAGGTAGATTTCCACCTAAGTTCTATGCTGCTGTCTGTTGAATATGGAAGCAGAACAGAGCAGTGATGGTCCCCGAAGGCATCAGGAAGTGAATGAAACCATGAAACCATCACGGCTGCTGGTGCAGAAACCATCCAAACACGGCATCCTCCGGCGTTCTGCATCCCGGCGTTCCTGTCTTCTCATCACCTCGGTGGTCCTCCTTGGATTTTTGCAGTGAAGGTACCCGGTACCCTTCCCCCTCTGCCCAACACACACCAGTGACCCTTCGGCCCCCTGTTGGGCGCTGGATGGCAGAGTGGGCTGTCTGGATTATGCGGCTGTGAGGCTCGTAAAAGGCCTGCCATGGTCTTTCTCTGTGTGACGGATGGCTGGGAGGCTGAACAGGCCTGCTTTGCATGAGAACAGAAGCAGCAGGGGGAAGAATAGATGCCTATTCAGCCAGGCCTGTCACCCAAAACCACCCTCTTGCACTGAACCCCGACACCCACCCTCATTCATTCCTTCATCATTCCGTCCTTCCTCCTTCTCCCTTGTTCTCCCTCCACACTGCCTGCCCTTTCTCCTTCATTTTGTGGTTAGGTTGGCCCGTATTCACCGGCTCTTTCTCACCCTTCACTCCACTCCCCACCCCCACGCCGCTGCCGTCCTTACTGCTCCGCATTTCATCCTACTTAATTTCTGTTCATTCAGATTTCACCTCCTTTCTATCAAGATGTTTTCACCTTCCTAAGTTCCAAAGCATTCGAGCCCGCTCATTATTTTCTGTGCACGGTGAATGCGGATCCATAATGGAAATCCCATGGTCAAAGCTCTTTAGGGCTGAAAGAAAGAATGTGACTTGAAGCAGACATGCTGACTGAATCTAAATTTAAGTCAGGGGAAGATAGCGTGGCGTGATTAAAACGTTAAGATTTATGCAGGAAAACTTCAAAACATGCAGACGTCCCACCCTGCAGAGGCTCCTTTCCATTTTTATTGTCTCGAAGTCAGGAAACTCAGTTAAACAAACCTCAATATGCAAAGCAATCATAAAAGCAAACTTCCTCACATGTTTAAACGTCTTTCAAAGTCATTGATGTGAGTTTTTTTTTAACAAAACAAGACAATATTAAAAAAGAAAACAGCGTGACTGCAGGTGTAGGAAAGAGGAGGCTGAAAAAACAAAATGAACGGCATCAGTTTCACAACTACAAGGCATAAAGTCCTTTTGCATTTCTGTTTCCAAATAATTCACAAGTTTTAATTTTTAATGGAAACTTTTAGCTTCTACCAGCAGACTTTCTGCAGTAAAATGTGTCCGGTGAAAACAAAAGAAGACAAAAACTAACCACAGAAGAAACTTGCTTGTGCAATTCAATCATTTCTCAAAGTCAGTGACATCTAGATAAAGATTTGTTTTATAGTCATTAACTACAGTGGCCCTCAAGTGCAAATGACATCCACAATTTACACAACTCAATGACAATTAAAAATCAAAACAAAATTCCAGAAATCAAAACAACAACAACAACAAAAAACATTTTGGAAAACAAAAGTAATTTTCAAATATCTAAACGAAATGTCAAAAATGAAACTAATAAGAAATCAGAAAATGTGGGTACCATGACTGTATAGGAGAACTGGACCGAGTGATTGTGATGTCACCCATAGAAAATGGTTTACTTCTAACTACAACCAAATGAAGTAAACTCAGTCACCATTTTTCACGATACGGACGCCGCCATTTTGAAGGCAGAAATTATTAGCGAGCTGTGTTTGCTTTGAGTTGGTCTGAGTCATTGTTTCTATGACAACCATTCTCTCCAATCAGGAGTGAGCTGGTTGAAAGACCACACCCCTACCAAAGTGAAAGTGGGCTACCTGTCAATCAAATGTTTTGGACGTTCAACTTGAGACCACCTATTTTTATTGAGGCATCTGATTGGTCATCTTATAACTTGACTAATGTGCAATAACAAAAACCAATAAAAAATTTGGTTTATTAATAAGATGTTTGAAAAAACTATCAGAGCAAGAATGGTTATTCTGACAAATAGAATGACTGAGTAATAACTGTTTATTTGTCTATAGAAGTCCGTGGGACGTTGGCTTCTTGGAACCAGCAGGTAGTTCCTGTTTGGAGCAAAGAGTAAAGAGTTGATTGATCAGTCACTGCACTTTTGCAGTGGCTTTGGCCAGAAGCTTAAAAAATATCTTATGTCGGAACTAAGAGTGTAATGATTAATTGATTAATCCATGAATTGATTTCTCTTCCTATGATTCAACCAGATCAGTCTGTCAGAGACAAGTTGTTAATTGAATCGACTCAACCGCTAGCATACAAAAAATATTTTCAAAATAAGATAAATCGATAATATCATTAAATACTATTTGGATTGAGTCATGGAAGCATGACCAAGTACCATCACAGGGGACAACACACATGTGATGCAGCAAAAAACTGATCAACCATCATTCCAGTCCAATGTGTGGAAACACTTAAACTTCTACAGACATGTGACCATACAGTGTGGTAGAATGTTCTACTAATGTTCCCTTTGGATTATATGGATGTGGAAAAACAACAGTGGGATGAACTTTATCAAGCTAAAATGTGAATAGATTTGTCATTGATTCTTGTTTTCTTGTTTGTTTGTACACATATTTAATTTACACTTGATTATCTTGCAAGAAATACAAGGAATCTGGAAAAGGTCACCTGAACTGTTCAGTACCGGGTTTTATCTCTGAGTCACAATGGTTGAAGATTTGGCTAAAGATGTCCGGGATCTATTTTAGATCAGTAAATCAGATTGTTCAAAATGAACCAAAATGAAATATGAATCGGATCTGCAACCACAAAATAAGATATGAATCTAATTGCTGTTAAAACAAATTGTTAAACCCCTAGTACATACCTTTACAGTTTCTTATTTTGCTTTTTTTTTTTTACATTTTATATTGATTTCTGAAAATTACTTTTGTTTTCTGAAATGTTTTCATTTTATTTAATTTCATTGTTTAGGAATTGTATTTAGTTTTCTGGAATTTTGTTTTGATTTCCAAAATGTAATGCTACTGTTTTATGAAGGGTTTTGCTTATGTAGGTGTCTTTAAGTGTAATTAATTATTAATTATTACAGATGTTGACAGCTTGTTTTCACCTTAAAACTCTTTAAACATCTTTTCTTGAGCTTACCTTGTTTTACATAAACTGATCTGAGAAAAAGAATGAAAATAGTTTGAGATTCTTGTTCAGAAAAGTCTGATGGAGAGCATGCAGTGCCAGATGTTTTAAGTCACTCATTCTAAAAAAGGAACTTTTTTTTGGGAAAATGCTGAATGTTAACTGTTACAAAAAGAGAACCCTCTTAATGTTACAGAATGGCAGCAAGCAGTATGTTGCTTGTAACTCATAGGATCAAGCACAGAGAGCCCTGTGGTACACCAGGACTGACTCTTATTATTAAGACACAGAAAAAGCCTAAAATGCTTAAATATTTGTTGCAATAGCTAAAAAAATAGGGAGAGAAAAGTAAGATTGTTTTTAAAAAATTGAGCAATGATGATGAACTAAAAAAAAGCAATCTCTCAAAAAAGTTCTAACTAAAAACCTGGTTGGAAAAATGTATAAAGTTGAAATTACTACTTAAATGTCAAAAGCTAAGATCTTTATCTGAAAGTGAGCTGAAATTTGCCCAATGCTAATGGATAATGTCCAAAGATCAGACGCCCTTCTCTCCAGTGAAAGTCTGTGGTTCTCTGGAGGACTCAAATGGATGTGATCTGCAGCCTCCTTCCTTCCTGCACTTGTTTGATTTTGCGGTCAGACAAACCTGAGACGGTCAGATGATGGTTGTTTTTCTCCTCCTAACACTACTCCTTCATTTTTCTGATTCTTCTTCACACTTTGAAATGCTTCCTAAATAACAGGAAGATCTCCCCGAAAGCCTGATTGCGCCACAGCTTTCAGATTTACCTGCCTGCGCAAAAACTGCACATTGAGTGAAACTGACTTAAAAAAAAGCATCTTTTAAGTGAATCACATTCACCAAACAAGCACATTTTATCCAAAACTCCAACAAACCTCTGAAAACTCGCAACCAAAAACTAAATAAAATAATATTTCCAGATATTCTAAAGGCATTTAGGTTCTTTTTTTTAATTTTTTTTAATGGGTTGCATGGTGGCGCAGTGGTTAGCGCTCTTGCCTCACAGCAAGAAGGTTCCCGGTTCAAGTCCTGGCTGAGGGGGGACTTGGGGGAGGGGGGAAAAAAAAAAAAAAGTGGGGACCTTTCTGTGTGGAGTTTGCATGTTCTCCCCGTGCATGCGTGGGTTTTCTTCTGCCCACCGTCCAAAAACGTGCTTCATATTATTCAATTGGTTACTCTAAATTGTCCCTACGTGTGAGTGTGCATGGGTGTGTGATTGTGGCCCCTGCGACAGACTGGTGACCAGTCCAGGGGTGTCCCCTGCCTTCGCCCATGAGTAGCCGGGTTAGGCTCCGGCAACCCCATGACTCCGAAAGGGATAAAGCGGATTGGAAACTGAATGATTTTTTTATGCTTGAAATCCTGCTGTGCAACAATAAAGTCACTTGTTTTTCTTCTTTTGTCAAACCACCACAAGCAGCATAACTCAAATGATGCATTTATAATATAATCTAAGGTAAGTTTAAGGTTTCTTTTTAAAAAAGTGCAATATTATTTCTCCCAGCAGTTTCTCAGAATCTGACAAAAACTTCCATTAATGCATTTTTTGTACAGAAGTGTGATCAGCATCTACTTTTGTCTAAAAAACCTTAAATTTTTAAAAAAATCTTTTCTCAGTTTTTAATCTTAATGATTAAAAAATGAGACAATAATGCTACTTTTTTGACAAGATTTGTCACAGGAAAGCAGAAAGCAAAGTCTGCGACTCATCACGATCAAGCTTGAATTTACTAGAAAGTAACTTTAAAAATCTTATCTGTGTTGACTTCAGTAAATTAGGACAACTTTGACAACATTTCCTCAAGTCCAACCTGCCATCCATCAAACCAAAATCATGGTGAGAAGCTCGTCTTTAGACATCTAAAGCAAAATCTCCAGACTGTTGAAAAGACAAGACTCTAAACATACAGGTATCACTTGTTTGTGCAAGACAGAAACTCCTGCGAAATAAAGTTGCGTGAGAGAATGAGAGCAGGGCGACCTGTGCATGTACACAAAAGTTTTGGGTCACATAGAAATGTTCTTCTTTTTTGAAAGTGATCTATGACGATAACTTTAAACTAATCAGAAATACTCTCATTATTAATGTGGTAAATGATTTTTTAAAGAAATGACTATTTTAGCTGCAAATGTTTTGTTTTTGGTGCATTATCTACCCAGGGGACTATAGATCCATTTCCAGCAGCTATCCCTCCAGTGTTCCAATGATACTTTGTGTTTGCTCATAGGCGAACAGATGATCAGTAAACCCGTTGCGTAATCACACGCATTGACTGAAGAGAAGCTAAAAAACTGACCTTCCTTTGAATAGGTTGAGTATCTGGAGTATCACATTTGTGGGCTCGATTAAACACTCAAAATGGTCAGAAAAAGAGAGTTTTCATGTGAAACTCAACAGTCTATTGTTATTCTTAGAAATGAAGGCTTTTTTGTTTTGCATTTTTGTAATACTGTACATACAGAACTTTAAAAATGCTTAAAGTTGTAAAGATGAGGATTTCTTTAGTCTTTTCTGACTGTCTCAAGGGATGAAATTCATGGATAGAAGAGGGCAGGCCACGCCAACGGTCCCGTCCACAACTTAGAGGTGAATTTCTAAGTCTCTGCAGAAACTCTGTTCTTGAAAACGACGAGTATTTCTTTTTACTATTATTATTATTATTATTTTGGCTAAAACGGCATGATTTCAATTAAAAGACCAATGGGAACACTTTGAAACTAGATCAACAGATGATTGGGGTGGGACTTTAACAGTTTAGGGTGTCAAAAATGACTCCTGGTTGTCCATTTCTAAAAGTTTGATGTATATTTTATTTTCTATAAATTAAGGAACTTTAAATAATTAAGTAGTTTACAGGTCGTCATGAAGAGGGACGCTCTGAGAGTGGATCCAGTTCACAGGAAGGCCAGAGCTTTGACCTCAGAGGTTTTGATTGACTCTTTGGTCTCAGCCTCCTTCTGTGCTGAGCTAAGAGCAGACAGAGAAAACGGCTCAGTGTGGTGAAGAGAGCCTGCTCTGTTCTGGTCAGCCCGCTGAAGTCCATGGAAAGCACGTTTGACCTCATTTTCACGAATATTCTGCATAAAGTGAACACACCTGACAGGTGAGCTCCTCCTCCTCCTTAAATTCTTCAACTGCTCCCCGTGCGTCATCAACAAGTGTCTGGCGCACCGTCTCCTCGGTCCTTTCACATTCAAATGAAGACTCTCCTCATTGGCTCGCGGGTCAGCGCACGCGGGTGAGCAGCGAGCGCGCGGGAGCGGTTCAGTCAGAGCCCGGCTGCTGCTGCTGCACGTGGAGTTCTGTGTCTTCGCGCGCGGGTCAGTGATGAGGGACGCTCAAACCGGCACTCTCCGGAACCAGAACGCTGTTCTCACTTGGCCTCGAGACCCACGCCACTAATCATCTGCTTAATTGGAAGCAACCGGGTCGAACCTCAGAGAACCGGGCCGGACGTGGCCCGCGGGCGGCTGCGCACTTCTAGAGTCAGTCTGCTGCGCCTCACTCCACCTGTCCAGCATGTACAGCCTGATGGAACACGAGCTGAAACCGGCCGGCCAGCCTCACTCCCAGCACGCGGCCCCAGGGATGACCCCCGTGACGGGCGGCATGACTTTGGGCAGCGGCACGAACTCTCACCCGAAAACGGCGTGCGCGCCCGGAAACGACCCCATGGATAAAGTGAAGAGACCCATGAACGCCTTTATGGTCTGGTCTCGGGGTCAGAGAAGAAAAATGGCTCAGGAGAACCCCAAAATGCACAACTCTGAGATCAGCAAGAGGCTGGGCGCGGAGTGGAAGCTCCTGAGCGACGCGGAGAAGCGGCCCTTCATCGACGAGGCCAAGCGGCTGCGCGCCGTGCACATGAAGGAGTACCCGGACTACAAGTACAAGCCGCGCCGCAAAACCAAGCCGCTGCTGAAGAAGGACGCGCCGGGGAACAAGTACCCGCTGTCCGCGGGCAACCTGCTGGCAGCCGCCGCGCAGGGCCAGGGCGCCAGCCCGCGCATGGACAGCTACGGCTGGGGCCCCGCCGGCGGCTACAGCGGCATGCAGGGCGACGCGCTGGGCTACTCTCAGCCGCTGCACCGGTACGAGCTGTCCGCCCTGCAGTACCCGCCGGCCATGACGGCCGCGCAGACTTACATGGGCGGGGCCAACTCCTACAGGTGAGTCTGCGTGCAGGTGAGGAGCTCCTCACACCTGTTCCAGGCGGGTTAAGGTGCGTAAAGGCTTCCACACCCGCTTAATGACAGCAGACGGGCTGCATGCAACAAAGCACAACTGGCTCTCCTTCACGCGCCCCGAACCCAAACCTGCTGATCAGAACCGGAAGGCTGGATTCACTGGCACGGTTCTGAATAAATCAAACGATCGTGGTTTGACCTAAAAACTTGAATAGAAGTTAATTTCTTACAATAATAACGAAAAAGACTAAAGGATTGTGTTTAAGGAAAATTACTTTTTTGTAAATAGATTTTTCATGGAAGTGATCAACAACTAAATCCGTTTTAAAACCAGCCTAGAGGTGATGGAGGTCGTAGCTTAAAGACTTTGGGGGGGAACAAAATGTTCTGTCATAAATCCAACTTTTCTAAAGACATCAGATGACAGTGAAGTCCACTGTGGACCGGATCAGGGCCTGTGGACCGCTGGCTCTTCATGTGGTTGCAACAGGCCTTTGATTTTGCTTTATATTTATGGTTGAATTGTTTTAATTGAGAAGAAATTTCGTTTTTTATGTTAAAATCTTCCTGAAGCAGAGCTGTGAAACGGAAAGTCACCCGTTTGTGATGTTTACCACACTTTGAGCTTAAATCTGCTGAACCTCAAGGACATTTAGATGTCCGTGTGTGTGTGTGTGTTTGCTCCTGACATCTTGGTGGTTCTGTTCAGAACTAGAAATTTAATGGGAGAACTTTCTCCTGTTAATCCTGATGGATCTGATGTTTCTCCTGTCAGTCTTCTACAAACTGGATTCATACCTTTTAGTCCTCCTGAGAAGACCGCTTCATCTTTTTCATCTTCTTGATACTCTTCATCGTCTACCTCGCCATCTTTGTCCTCCTCTCCATCAACCATCACCTCTCTCCATTTGTCCTGGTTTTTTGATTGCAGATATAAAACCCTCCTTTCATATTTCTGAAAACTAAAGTCTGAAACGTGATTTCATGGTGGTTGTGGTCCTAACTTGGCGTTCTTATCTGCCCACAGTCCCATGACATACAGCAGCAGCCCTCAGCAGCCTAGCCCGGTCACAATGTCCATGATGAAGGCAGAGCCGGTGTCTCACTCACCCTCAGCGGGGACGCCCACTCATCACAGAGGAGCACTACAGGGCGACCTGAGGGACATGATCAGCATGTACATCCCTGCGACCGGAGGGGATGCCTCGGACGCGGCGGCACAGCAGCGGGGATACGCTGGTGTCCAGCAGCACTACCTCACTGGAACCGTCCCACTCACGCACATCTAGGGCCGAGCTTGGGCAGTGGGAGGTCATGATGATCAGAGGGAGATGGCTTTAGGTGGCAGCTTACTCGTAACACGCAAAGGAAACGGGTTTGTGATGCACACACATATGAGGTTTAGGTTACTCGCAGGTTTCTGACTGTAACTCACCTGCAGTGAGTGACTTCTTCTGCTGCAACACTGTTTACCAACATAGGGAGGTCCACATCCCACCTACGCAGGTGCCCCTGACTCCTGCATCCCACCTGCGCAGTTGCCGCTAATCCGTGAATTCCACCTGCGCAAGTGCTCCTGACCCCTGTATCCCACTTGCGCAGCTGCAGCTGACTCCTGCATCCCACCTGCACAGTTGCCCCTGATCCGTGAATTACACCTACGCAGGTGCCCCTCACCCCTGCATCCCTCCTGCGCATCTGCTGCTGATAACCCCTGCATTGCACCTGTGCAGCGCAGCTGCTGCTAAACCCTGCATTGCACTGTGCTTCTGCCGCTGATCCCTGCATCGCACCTGCGCAGCTGCTGCTGACTCCAGACCTGTTGAACTGGCTCTGCTTCCATCAGACACCAGCTGAACTTTGGACCTGGAGCAGTGTCTTCTGGTCCGTCTCGTCACTAAGTTCATTTGTGGTTCTGAAATGCCGGGCCTCAGATTCTGCTGCCTGTGGCAGCTTAATTTGTCCCAGTGATCTTAGGTCAGATCTCATTAGTGGACGAGCTGTTTGTTGCTCCTGTCAGTGTTCAGCCTTTTGCTTTGCTTTTACCTGGAGAACATGGTACAGGTGTTTTAATGAATGTTTTGACTAGGCAGAATTGCTTTATCTCAATTCTGGATGTTTTTTTTTGTTGCTGCCTTCCTCAGATTGACGGACTTTCTGTCCAGCTGAAAGCAGCTCTGACTTCCTGCCAGTTCTCGAGCTGAAATGTTGCTGGAAGCCTTTGTTTCTGAGTGTTACCCTAATGTTTTCTGAATGTTCCTTTTTTTTGTTATGGACACTTTCATATGGAAATTTTAGTGTTTACCCAGAAGTTGTTTTTTTTCTAATGGTAATGCTGCATGTAGAGTTACAGGAAGTTGCCTTCATGTAAATACTGTCCATACTTCCAGGCTCTGCCTGGACATCTTTGATAAACTCTTATTAATAAATTCCAACAGTTTTCCACAAATGAAGTTGTGTCAAGTGTTGCTGTGCGGCATCATGTGATCAGCTGATCTGGGTAATGAAGCAGCTGTTGAACTATAAGAGACTTTAAGGGCTAAATAAACGGATCATCAGTTTTAGTAGTTGTTGGATCCCGGGTTAAGTTCGGCCAATAAGGTAGATCTCATCTGTTCTGGGCCCCTAGAGACTCCTCAGAGGAAGAGGGGCTGTGGCAGCAGATCTTCATCCACAGTGGATTCTTGTCACATCTTCTGCCCCCCCTTCCCTCAGAAAGCTTGGTAATTGGCCGTTTCGTTTCATTGTCCGCAGCCTTTCAGGCTGCAGGTGCAGATAGTAAAGGGTGAGTCGCCTCTCCTCCCCCGGCCGGCTTTGTTTCCCCCCTCTGTCCCCTGCAGAGCAGAAAATGAGGGCTGCGTCTTTGGGCTTAACCCTTTCACAGAGCGTCGCCTTTCTCATGGAAATGTGAGGGAGGCCCGCAGCGACTAATCGGTCATCGAGGGGAGGGAGGGAGGCCGAGGAAGAGGAGAACAGAGGGGGCACGGGGGATCAGGGGGAGGAGGAGCTGCTCCCTTCACTCCTGGTTAACTCTCAGCCTGCGTTCACACTATTCTGGTGTCAGTCTGGATCGCCAAGTTTGCAGAAAGTTCCCAGAAAAGAGGCAAAACTGTGAAGTTCTGTTGCTTTATTCCTGCTCCAACGTGAGCTAAGTCACATGACCTTTTCCAGTTTACAGCTAAGGTTGATGGGTGGGGGTGGAGGGGCGTGGGGGAGGGGGGTGTCAATGGAAGGATTTTCTGGTCCACTACATCCCATGCCATCACATGGCATCGCCTGGCAACGAGCAGCCAGGCTTCAACAAGTGGTTGCCATGGAGGCGTGGACAAAGGAGCCTCCTGGCTGTTTGTGATTCAGTGTGTGTGTTCTGCCGTCCACACAGTGAAGGAGTGGACCGCCGTGGAAACCTCTCCTTCCTGTTGCTTCACATCTAAACAACACAATTTGAAATGTGAGGAATCGGACACTTCCAGTCAGTTTTAGTTTACAAACATGAAAATGGGATATTTGTATTTTTCCAGATGAACTTCTACAATTTGTCTGTATTCAGTGCATATTTCTGTATAAAAATAAAAACTTAGGTTTTGTCAAGACTGTCTCACCCTTTGCCTTCTTTCTTACTTCACTGTGACAGTTTACTCTGTACAAACCCCCCCAAAATTTGCTCCAAATTTAACAGCCATCCTAAGAAACTCAGTTTCCCCAACAAAAAAAAGATTTTCAAATCTGTTGAGGATATGAAACTGAATGAGATTGCAGATTCATTAAGATTTGTGGTCTTTTTGTGTGAAAAGGGAAGCTTTTTTTGAAAACAGTTTTATTATTCGTCTCTTAGTGAAGACATACTTGGTTCATGAATTCATCAACACGATGATCCTGCTGGGAAAGAAGCTCACATCTTCTACTTCATTCTGTTCTGATTCATGCACGTACAAACAGATCCACGTACGTCTTTGTTTTCCTAGTCTGAGCTGGAATCTGGATCAAAACTGTACAGTTGCTGTTTTTGTTGCACCATTAATGTCAGTTTGGGGGTGTGAGGGGCTGTAAGCTAGTGGGAGAGAGTGTAAACAGAGGGATGATGGGAATGGAGGTGCGCTTACTCTGCACCAACAGGCCCGTCCACAACTCAAGAGTGACATTTCTAATAAACTCCCGCTGCTCTGCAGAAACTATGTCCTAGAAAACACAGGTTTTCTGAGTAAATTCCAGTAAAGGCTAATAAGTCATGAAACATATTGCTTCTATTTTTTACTGATCAAAATGGAAAAAAATAAAGTGGGATCCCTCACAAAATATCCTTTCCAAAGTTGAATTGTCTCCAGTGGATCCTTTGGCAGCTCAGTGTGAACTAACTCAACATTTCTGAGTCTTCCCTCAGAGATGGGGTATACCTGTGAGCTGCTTCCCTTTAGATCTCTTTAGACCTGCTGTCCACATGCGTTAACCCATTTTGGGTTATATTACCACAGTAGTTCATTCTGTGAAACTGAGGTTCTGTGATTTCATGTAAAGAGGGTTAACTCAAATATTAGCTCAGGTTTTAAGTGGTTAATGGGTTAATCTCTGCTGTTTTTTCTTCAGAAACCCATTAAAACTCATTGGTTCAGTCAAGATTATTTAAATAATCATCAATTTAGTAAATATTGTGGGAGTATTAACTCAATTTTTGTATTATTTGTCTTTTTTTGTTGATAACAGTAACTTGTATTGCATTTATGTTTAGAAATCTGCTTGTTTATAATTTATCTGTAGAGTTTTTGATCATCTTTCTCAAAAATATATTTTTCCTAATATTTATTATCTTTGGAGCTTCCAGCTAAGATTTGTGAGGTGAGGATGGGAGGATTTGCTGCTGACCTGTGAAGCTGTGGTCTCTGATCCGCCTGCTGGAGCTGCAGAGTCCTGCAGTTGATCCACACAAATCTCTGGGAAACGTTCCTGACAAACAACTTTTATTTCATCCTTCAGTCTAAACAGACACGGAATTGAGACAACAACTACCACCAGATCCAAGGAATCTTTACAGAAGGGCAATTCAAACTGTTAAATCAGTCACTCGGTCCTTTGAGATTCATACAGCCACCAGCTTCCTCCTAAACGCAGCAGATCAGAACCAGAGAAACTGGTGCTGCCTTGATCTCCAGTAGTGGAAGAGGAGCATCAGAATTACGAAGATGACGGCAGAGGAATGTGAAGAGTGCAGATCTGCGTATCTCTCTTGTTTCAAAGTCCCCACAGAGTCCAGAGTTGGATCATCAGAGAAATCAGACACGGCCAGCAGAGAGTAAGGGGCGTCCTACTCCCTCTTCTTCTTCTTCTGTTTGGTTTGTGGGCTCTTGTTCCAGTAGAACAGGACCTGCATGGTGATGATGCCGTTGCAGGTGGAGGAGATGACGTAAGTTAAGGCCATCAGATTGTCTCCAGTTTCCTGGAAGAACAGGAGAGGAACGTCTGCTTCTGCTTCGATTATGGAAGAGGCGGGCCTGTTATAAAGTTCATACCTGGATGGAGGTGAAGATCCGAGCCAGGGATCCAGCAAACAGCAGGAAGACAGAAATGGCAGAGAGCTGACCCGTGTGTCCGTTCTGGAAGTTTGTGGCGGCTTGGATCAGCTGGAAAAACAGAATTCAAGACGTTTGAGCTTTTGGAAGTCGTGTTTGAAGGAAAGAAGAAGTAACTTTTGGTTCTTCTGAATCTTTCAGAACTCTTCCTGAAGCTCTTCTAAATGATGAATCTTAAAGGTGACTGCAGCTGAACCATGCAATTCTGTTAAGATTGGAAAGTTGCAGCTTCAAAAAGAAAAGTTCTTTGGAAAAACTAAGTAGTGAGAAGCATCTAAGTGTGAATGAAGCAAGTGTTTGATTTGAAGCACTTATGGCTGGTTAAATATTTGGATTTCATCTTAAAAAATGAATATTTTCTTTTAAAGTGAGGTGAAACTCACATAGGTGGTCAGAGCGAGCTCAAACTCAACTATATTAACACCATTCCACATTCATTTGATATTTGAGGTACATAAACTTTGTTTTGTTTAAATTGAGAGAGAGTTTGTTTGTGTTGAACCATTTCTGAAGTAAAACCCTTTCTTTTTCGATAGTAGAACCCAATATACTCAAGTTTTTAACTTCAGTTTTCAAGGAATACCACAATGTATTTTATTTTGATAAAGCTTTTCAGTGAGATAAAAAAACCCTCAAACATAATGGGTTTGGTTTATTCCTGACCAACAGGGGGCGCTGGTTTAACCAAGAGATGGGTGGTCAGACAAAACAAAAGGGTGAAGTTTTAGGTGGAGAGTTTGTTCAAAGTCTTAACAAATGCGAGTTCTCCAGCAACCAGCTGCAAAGCAGGAGCTGACAAGTTCTTTTCAGAACATGATCTGCAGAACGGGATCACGAGAAGAGAGTGACACTCACCCTGCCGATGATGATGGCCGGCATGTTGAAGGCCTGCATGGAGGTGACCAGCGCCATGGGTGTGACAGGAGACAGCAGGAGGAGCAGCAGGCTGAAGTAAACCAGCAGAAAAAGGACACCTGCAGAGCAGCAGGCAACAGACCCGGCTGACATGAGAAGACAAGCTCGCTTTTACTTTAGATCTTTGTTCTGTTCAGAAGAAGAAAAGACCTACCAGAGCCAGTTCGTCCTCCATATTTCTGGATGAGGAAGCCAATGGTGACCGTCTGTAGCATGAGAAAGAGAGCCTCCCCCCAGGAACTGAGGTGGCGTTCAGCGAACGTTACTGACTGAGCCACGTTCTCACACCAACACATCATCTCAGAGTGTCCAACACATCATCTCACAGTGTGTGTGTGTGCCACAACCTGAAAGGGAACTTGTTGGCAATGCTGTACGCCATGGTGCCGGTGATGGCCAGCAGCTCCAGCAGCACAGACTTGAAGCTCAACCCCTCAGCACTCCTTGCCGCCATCAGCTTTAAGATTTGAGGCAGCTTCACTGTGAAGAAGACAGATGTCAGCGGTGAATGGCAAGAGCACACTGGAATCCACTTCACATCAAAAACATTCAAAGGTTTAGGAGCAATGCTCCATTAGGCCTCTAGAGCAGGGATTTTCAACCAGTGTGCCGTGATACATGAGTGTGCTGTGGAAAATATTTCATGTGGTTGGTCTAAAAACCATTTACCATTACTGGGATATCAGCGCTATTTTCATCCAAACAGGACCAGGCTCCCCAATGAAAGATCTTAAAATGCTTTTATGTTTATTTGATTCCAACTTTGCAACTTTGGCCAATTGCTCTCATTTTGGAGTAAGTTTGACCCCTTGTGATTTTTGTTTGTTTCCGTGAGGTTACTTCACATTTCATTTCAATAACCTGGAGTTTAAAAAAAAAAACTGCTTTAAAATGTGTACATCCTTTCGTTAAACAACATTATTGACAATTATTGCAAATTTTAAGATGAACAGCCACAACTTCAAGGTTTTTGTGTCGCAACTTTAAAAAAAAAATAAACACGAGATCGTGAACGGACTGGTACATCATTATTAAGGACTTTACTGAGTTTCTTGTTTTTTTGTTTGCATTATTGTTTGCTGGTGTGTCTAATGAGTAAAGGAACAAGTAAAAAACAACATAAACCGAAGTGAAGGTAGATGTTTACCCATGACTGATCCCAGGATGATGCCGATACCCAGGCCTTTGCTCAACACGATCTTCAGACATGGTACTAGAACAAAACAAAGGAAAATGGTGATTATGAGACTGGCAGATAATAACTCAAAACCAACATCTACAGTCAAATAAATAGTGGACGTAACGTGGCACAAGTCAGTCCAATTATTGGTTCTGTGGGCAGACAGAAAAGAACAGGAGTGGTTCTGTGTCAGAGTCAAACTCAGGCAAAGTGTAATAATGAAAGTCGACAGCAGAGGGCAGTCGTGAGACCACAAACAACCTGAAAGCTGCTTCTTGTGATGGACAACCAGAAACATCGACACCCTACAGACCCTTAAATCTCAAAGCAAAAAACACTTTTTTTGGTTATACCCGTTTGCCGTCCACGAACAGCTACAGTTCACTTCTACGGAAAAGAACGGACCTTGGAAAGGGGGGCGACGGTGACGTCATAACGCACTGACAGCGCGCTCTCTTCCCTGTCAAAAAGCCGCTCTACTTCCACACAGGAAGACAGCGGCCGAGCAGGCCTCTTACCGTCCAGCAGGTTGAAGTTGAGGAAGAACTGGTCGTAGCAGGACTCCGGCATCAGGTAGTCCACCAGAACACCCTTAAACGGGTCCATAAAAGACGAAACGGACCGTGGTTCCGCATTGTCAGCCATTCTGACGAGGTCTTCCTCGTGCCACACAAATACGACCCGACACTTCCAGCTGAAAAAAAAAAAAATTCCGCCCTGAACAAATGTTCCGGCTGCTGCCACATCTGTTCCTCTGAACTCGTCTGAAACTCTCTACTATACTTATTAACAATATTCCCCACTGTTGGTAATAAACCTGTAATTATGAAGCATGTACGAATGAACAAAACCAATTATCAGCATTTAAACCGTTTTTTTTGTTTTCTTCTAATCTACCTTCTAATCTCAGGGCGGACACTCTTCTACATGGCCATGTTTCATTTCTATTTCATTTTAAGCTTTCATTGCATTTATTTACAACAAAACCTTTATTTGGAAAAGATGAAAACTAATATTGTTAGATGCTCTTATTTTGAAGGGAGAACCGGAAAAAGTCCTAGCAGCACGAAATTATATATAAACATTCAAGAAAAGGAGAACGCGTTTTTTTTAGCCTATGGATCCAGACGCGGCTTTTGTTCCGGTTCGGCACCAGAGAATATGCCTGACAGAGACTGAACTGGACTTCTCCGGTCCGCAGTACTCCGTGTCGGTACTGAAAGTGGGCTACTGTGTCCCTCAGAGCGACGGGACGTTCAAGGCGGACGGAACCATCAGCCTCATTCGGGGACGCCAGACGATTCTCGTGGACACCGGCGGTTCGTGGGACCGGGACTTCCTGCTCCGGGCTCTGAAGGACAGAGGGCTGCAGCCGGAGGACGTGCAGATGGTCGTAGGCACCCACGGACACTCGGACCACATCGGGAACCTGAACCTGTTTCCAGCAGCCCTGACTATCGTGGGCTATGACGTCAGCGAGGGGGACACGTATCGACCCTCGGTTCTGGCAGAGGAACACATCTACTCGGTGGATGAACACGTGAGTGGAACATGAATCTGCGTTTGAGTCCCTTCCTCTGCTGCCTATTGACCCACAGACTTCTCTGGAGAAACCATTCTTGCTTTGCCTCCTGTTTTAAACATGTTCTTGACAATCTTATTTTTTCTCCAAATTTTCTGTAGTGCAAGTTTCCCAATTTATAAACGGATACAGTTGATGACGCCAAAATTTTGGAGCCAAACATCAGGCAGCACTGATTGGTCTGAACCAGCCTGAGTCAATTGTAGCCAATCAGGAGTGAGCTTGTTGGAAGTCCACGTCCCTCATTTGAAAGCGTGGCCTGGAGAATCTGTCAATCAAACGCTACAAGCAATGGAAGTAAGACCACCTACTTTTATTTGATTGGTCAGTTTATATCTTAAAGTAATTGCTCTACAGAAAAAAAATAACATTAGAAAAGGAGGATTATTAAGAACATTTTAGAAAAATGAATCAGATCAAGAATGGTTATTCTTACCAATAGAATGAGTAAAAGCTGTTTATTTCTCTATAGAACTCTGCGGGGCTTCTGCTTTTTGAGACCAGCGGGTTGGCTACTACCTGTTTTCAAATTTACAAATGCATTACATATTTACAGTATGCGTTAGCTTTGTTGGCATGCTTTTTAGTTTTTTTAAAACAAAAAAAATGAGGGAACACTGTAGTCCAGTCTATCCTGGGCACATCCATCACAGTCTGGTTTAGATCTGCAACCAGACACGACAGGGACAGACTGCAGAGAGAATTATAGGTTCCAACCTTCCTTCCATCCAGGACCTGTACCGATCCAGGGTAAGGAAGCGGCCTGGTAAAATCTCCACAGAACCCTCACACACGTTTCATAGTATGTCAAAAAGCCACAAAGACAGCTTCATCCCCTGAGCTGTTGCTCTGATGAATTCTGAACAGCTACAGAGGACAAAACCACACAAAACCATTTTTAAACCACTTTAAATATTGCACATATCTTTATGCGTTATCTTTGTATGAAAGCATAAGTTACTGGGGTCAACATCCTTAAATGTGCGCTCATACTTGGCCAATAAAGCTGATGTAAGAGATAATGCCCTTTAAGGTGTCCATTATCAGAAATAAATGGAACAATTCACATCTCCGTGTCGTCCATTAATTTCCGATAATGGACACTTAAAAGGGCATTATCCTGCTTTTACCATGGTCAAAATAAATAAATATTCAATCAATTATTAGTGCTTCAGTCTTGCTAGTTTTTACGTTTCAATTGTTTTTCACAAGAAGTGGACTAATTGATATGTGGTGCGATGCGTTGCCATGGTGATGGCTACAGACTCCACACTGACCTCGATCTAAAGCAGCGGAGGAAGAAATGCGGAATGTTATGTTGGCTGATTAAAAAGCATGATAAGGGAGTGAATGTTCACCTCTGAAGGCTTGTTTTTGTCTAGATGATGAAGCAAAAGTCCACAACTAGTTTTCTACATAACTTTTATCGCAAGAAATGTCCACCATTCATTCTGATTATCAAAAGTATATCAACAAAAAAAACAAGTTCTCTCATTAACAATAAAAAAACATTTATAAGCATGTTATTACTCTGTATTAAACAATAAGGTAAGTAAGACAGAAAATGAACTATTTAAGATTAACCCCTTCATGCCTGACTTTATTTCCAATCCTAAGAAAAAAAATATTCTATATCTTCCTGAGAACCAGCCTATTAATGTATGACCGTTTTAGACTCCATTTTTAATCTCCCAAGGAAACCAAACTTCCCATTATTCCACCAAAACGGTGTATCATTGGAAAGGCCTGGATGCCCTTATGTAAGCACATCAGGTCTTAGTAGAGAACTTCAAATGAGTCAATGCACACAATCCAAAAACAAATATACCCTAAAGAAGACATAAATGAAAGGTCTGTTTTTTAGGAGGTTAATGCTTTTTCCATTCAAGGTGATGCTTAATGAAGTGGAGGCCTGGATACGCTGCAAATTAGTGAACTATAGGGCATGAAAGGGTTAAAGGCAACGTTGGTATTGATCATAGAATCTTATATCAATAACATGTTATATCAATGCAATAGAGCATTCAAGCAATGTGACCGGAACTTCTTTTTTAGATGTCCACTATCACTTTTTAATGGACAACCTGCAACCAATCAGAAATGAGGATTCACCCAGACCGCAGTATAATATTATATACTTTTACAATGTACAGTATATGTTAATCAAATATTTTCTGATGTAACCACAAAACTGTCTAATGTACTGCTGTCTGGAAGTCAAACAGAAATAGTAAGCAAATGCATGAAATCTCAGAGGATGTGAAAGCGCTCAGTCATTCACTTCCTCATCAACACGCAGGGAATGCAAAAGAAAAAATATTGCCGTCCACGCAATTGTTGGTGGTCTCAGTGCCAGTGTCGGCTTTTTGTCCCCTGCAGATTTCCGTCATTCCCACCCCTGGACATACGGGTCAGGACGTGAGCGTGCAGGTGACCGGCACCTCTGCAGGAACTGTGCTCGTGGCAGGGGATCTGTTTGAAAGTTGCTCAGATGGAGAGACGTGGAGGGACCTGAGTCTGAACCCTGCTGTGCAGGAGGCCAGCCGCCAGAGGGCGCTGGAGAACGCAGACATCATCATCCCAGGACATGGACTTCCTTTCAGAGTCCTGAGGAGCTGATGTTAAAAACACCAAACCAAAGTTAAAAACACAACAAAACCCATTTTGCAAGCCCAAAGGGATTGGAGTCACACTGCTGATGTGAGGTTAAGACAGAAAATAATGAGACTGAGTGACAGTGATGAAGATCTGGACTCAGAGGTAACTTCAGAGGAGAAAGTCTGGATCATATGTGATAATTAGTTATGACATCTGAAATAAAAACTTCCATTTGACCTCATGCACATGACTCTCAAAAGATTTATGATGGAAATTGAATTGGAGAAACGTGGAGAAATTCATTTGTTATGGCACTACAGAAGGAAAAAAAAACATCTATGAAAAATAAGAAATACGAAAATAGTCCAGCGAGCAGCCCAAACAGAGGTGACCCCCCTCTCTAGCTTGTGGATTTTTTTCTTATTACGGTCAGAGCAGCTCGCTTCCCAGCAGACAACAGCGCAGAAAAGAGCCGAGGAATCATACAAAGTCCTCAGCAGATGTCTGCACACCCCAAAGGGCTGTCTCCCCAGGAGATGGAGGCAACTTTGGCCTTTCTTGTAAAGGACATTGATATTGTGGGACCAGTCTAGTTTGTTGGTCAGGTGATCACCCAGGTACCAGAAACTTTCAACAGTGACTATTTCAGCTCCCTAGATGCTCCCTGGTGTGTGGGTCATCGCTCTTCTACGAAAGTCAGTCACCATTTCCTTGTATTTCTGCAGATGATTGGTGTTGTAGGGGAAGTCCGAGGTGTAGAGGGGGAAGAAGAATGGTGACAGTGCCATTGTAGAAAATGAAAGGAAACGCTATTACATTTCAAAGAATTCTACCCATACACAGAGACAGCAAGTTCAGCCTAAAACCTTTCTCCTGACCTAAAGACTACGATCATCTTTTGATCTATTTTCAATTAATTTTCTTTTAAGGGTGGTCTTTTAATTATGATTATGCCGTTTTCAGCCAAAATAATAAAAAAAGAACCTGTCATTCACTCATTTTCTAAACCAGCTTTGTCCCTTTCGAGGTCACAGGGGTGCTGGAGCCTATCATGCACCCATACAAACTCAAATTTACACCTAGGGAGAATGTAGAGTCACCACTTAACCTATGAAGGATGTGTTTGGACGGTGGGAGGAAGCTGGAGAGGGCCCACGCACACACACATGGGGAGAACATTCAAACTCCACACAGAAAGATACCTCACTGGTGACTGTTTCAGGTCCACCGATCCCGGGACTTGACCGGGGCCTTCTTACTGTGAGGCAAGATCGCTAACCACTGCGCCACTGTGTGTAACCTGTTGTTTTCTTGAACATAGTTTCTGCAGAGCAGCAGTAGAAATTCCCCTGTGAGTTGTGGGAGTGACAGTTAGTTCCCCCATGCCCCCCTTCCCCTCCCCGTTGCTAAGAGCTGTGAGCAGGAAGCTTATGGCCCTTCAGCCTATTTTGTCACAAATAGTGACTTTTTTAAACTGCCTTTTTTTCGTCTGCTCCTGATTTGTGATTGGAATGACGACATATTCAGAAATGCAATTTTTAAGCTTGATTTTCTTTAAACTTGTTGTCCATCATCAGAAAAATGCCACAAGAACATGTTACACCAAAAACACACTTTTCATCGGAGTGCTCTTTAAAAACTTTTTTTATTATAGCCATTATTTTGTGGATTTCCATTGAAAAGAAAAGTTCTTTTTCTGAGAGACTGTGACCAAAAAAGTCATCAGTGTTAGTAAGCGTGAGTTTAGTCATCCTGTTTCTTTTAATACGCTGCCAGGGCTGAGAGAACAGAGGCAGACTTGACCATCCCACCAAGAAAACAGCAGACAGAAGGATCACTATAGGCTGGAACAAAGTGTCTGAGAACCTTATTCTGGTGAAAAAGTTATTTGTGAACCTCCTGCGTGACTCCACAGCAGCAGGGTCATGCAAAGTACTTTTGGAGCAGGCGCAACCAAACCAACAGTTCATTTCTTGAGGGTAGAGGAGATTTAGGACCTTTAGGAGTGGATTCTAAAACAAGTTTTAGAGTACTTGAATCTGTTGCCGCACAACGTGCTGCATGGAGGAGTAGTGTCAGCACTCTCGCTACACAGCAAGCTCTGGTTCGAATCCCAGCAGGGACCTTTCTGTGTGGAGTTTGCATGATCTACCCGTGCATTGTGTGGGTTTTCTCCGGTTTCCGCCCACAGTCCAAAAACAGGTTTCATTGATTCGTTGGTAATTCTGAATTGTCTCTTAGGTGTGAATGTGTGGCCATGGAACCAACCAGCAACCTGTCCAGTGTTTATCCCGTGCACAAATCACAAAACTCCGTACACACGCTCCCAAGATGTGACTGATACCATATACTTTGTTTGACCTTTGACCTGGACAAAGTGCTGCTATCTTGTATAATGGCATCCAGTTTTCTGCCTGCAGCTCTGAACTTCCTCATAGATCAATGGCCTTTATCAGGTATTTGTTTCCAACACCGTGGTGGCGTCTTTGTAAAGGTCTACATGCCCATGGTTCAGGTCTACGTAACGGCCAACCCTGTGGAGTGAAGAGACAACGCCCCCCACCAGGTACTGGGCGGCACGGAAAAAAACGTCACAGAGGCTTCACAAGGGTGTCGCAGTTTTACAACCGCCTCACAGAGACGGGCTCACCTGTATGGGGGAAGCAGGTGTTCCCGTTGCTGCAGTCCCTCACAGAGCAGAGCTTTGATTCTTTGCCACTTTGTCAGAGATGTGACGGTTCTGTTGGTTAATAATCCATAACAGTGATCAGAAGGCCAGATTTGGTGCCCGGTGATGAATGTTCTCCTGTCAGTCAGTAACCTGCACTGATTGTTCAGTTCAAACTCCACAGTCTGAGTGCTACTGAACTTATCAATTGATTTCTGCAATTTGACTTTTTATAAAACTTTTTTTAAAGCAGGTCTGCTGGATAATCTGGCATAACGTGACCAGATTAGATTATTCTCACAACAGGTGGAGATGTTTGTTTGTTCATGACGCTGCAGCTCAGCTGCTATAGCTTTCCCTGCTTTTAACCCCATCACGCCATATGTTCCTAATTTACCGTACTTTACCATTTAATCCAGGACTCTACTTAATCTAGCATCACCTCGAATAAAAACAAACAGAAGAATACATATTTTGTGATTGGAAATTAATCCATGGATGAAGGGGTTAAATTTGACACATCAAACAAAAGTTTCAACCAGCGACTTCCATGTTGGGAACTGGCCTGACTCCCTAAAATGAATCCCAAACAGCCTGAAGCAGCAGAGAATTTGAATCTTTTTGCAGCGACGTGACCATGGCAGACCACGGGGGTCACACAGCTTTCAAATGAGTCGGCGGTCAAACACCCCGAGCTTTCAGTTCATATGACCTCAACAAGACGCCATGCCTGATGACTGTGTGCCTAAAGTTCATTTTCATGATAAGATTATGAAGATCATAGTCTCCCCCCACAAACAGACGAGTTTCCATGATTTTATTCTGCCGTTTCCAATGCGCTTCATTGTTGGAATGAAGAAAATCTGACTCAGCTCACCTCGGAATCTGGCTCTTCTTAAACCAACACAAAATATATGATATAAAGATACTTTATTTAAATGTTTGAGGATGTGGCTCATAGTTTTGTCATTACCCTAGAAAAAATAATTGAATTCCAGGAGCAGTGTTGTGTGGCTCGCAGGTGCTACGCGCATCCGGCCTTGCCGCTCTCCTTTGACCCGGTTTCACTGGCTGAATGCGCTCTAGTCAAAGCTGCACGTGATACATTTGGGAAAAAACACTCTTTTTCAAAATGGTGGTTGGTTTTATCTCCATAGCAACCATTTTATTTTTTAGTTGCTGGGGAGTGACGAACAGGTTTATGTAATTTTTTGAAGAATCAGCAAAAGTCAACTTTTGGATTTCCTTGGCAACTGAGGTTTTTGTTCCTAAAATGTTGATTCTGTATGTCATCTTGTTTTGTTCAGCTTGAACCAACGATTCATGAATAACATTTTCACAATGTTTTCTTAAAAATGTGCAAGTAATAAAGGAATAGGTTTTGTGAAGGTGAACCTAAGGCCAGATGAGCCTTTCTAAAACATGTTTTGCTATGGTATGCTATTCAGGATGGTTTCCTGGATGAAAGAGAGGCTTCACATATAGACAACTAAAGTCATAAAATCTGAGTCATGTGAGCTTCATTATTTGTGATCAGAGTCTGGTTATGATGAACGTCGGCCTTTGGAACCATAAGATCTGCAATGATGTGAGAAAGCTAAAACAAAGGAGAATTGATTATATAACCGTCACGGTAACCTCTTACAAGATAAACGAAGCTGCACACGGTTAAAACTTCTTTCTAGTTTTTCCCACTTTTTCTTAGCAATATTGAAGGGATCAGCGAAGCGTGTTTTCTGTCTGTCAGAGCTCATGATTTCTGCCAGCAAATGCCCTTTCTTTTAGCTTTATTGACTGTGTCAGAGAAACTAGATGTGGTAAAACAAATGCAAAAACACAAGACTGTTTATACCTATGACTGCACCCTGTCCCAACCAGCTCCAACCATTACTCCTCCACCACCGTGCTCTACAGGACTTTTGGGTCTTCTGCCTGAGTTTACTGGGGTCAAAGCAATTTGTGTGTGCTGGGTGAGAAGCAAAGGCTCCATTTATAGACTTTTCATTGAATTTTTCTTCAACAGAATCGTTTAACTGACGACAAACTCATAAAAGAGGTTTGTACAACACTGATAGTCATCTGGGACTGAATGAACCTAATTTAGCCATCGTGGATGAAGTCAATGAGGCATGTCCTATAATTAGCTTCACAGGTGAGGCCTGCAATCACTCAGTCTGCGTATGAGATGGTGACAGCAGTCACTGGGCTGTTTTGTGGCAGGGCGTGCACCACATTGAACGTGGACCACACTATGACAAGCAGAGGGTAGTTTCAGGAGATGAGAAGGAAAATAAAGGACCAGCATGCTGAAGGCTGCAACAGCATATCCAAGGAGATTGACGTTCTACAGCTGTACAGGTTCAGAAGTTCACGGTCCACAGGATTGAAGAGAACTTTTCTGGACGCGGCTGAAAAAGACAAACTGGATTAATGCAAGGGTGCCCCCCCCCAACCCATTGCACCTCATGCACTGTCCTTCCAACTGCATTGTGCTTCTGTGCAAAAGTGATGTATTTTTTCCTCGTAAGCAGTGTTGAGGTGCAACAGTGATGTTGCCTTGCTCTTTTAACCTGCCTTCACCCACTTCATGGCTGCTCTGGAGTCAGTCTTGAACTGGATGAGTATTTTTGATCTTGTTCTGGGATAAAACACATTTCAACGTTGGTTGAATTTCCTATTGCTGGATTTAAAATGTTCTACACTAAAAATAACAGTTTTCATTGGAGTGGATCTTTAAAGGTCAACTCCAAAGTACATCCGTCTGGAATTACATCTGAAACTTTTTGAGTGAAATGACCAAAGAGGACACCAGTGTTGGAAATAAAGCATTAACGTGTTCCAGAGGATAACTACAATCCAAAAAAAGTTCTGGAGACACATTAGCAGTTTATTCACAGACTGAAGAAAAGTTTATTTGTTTGATTTTCAGTCAAATTATCCTTTGATTTTCTCTAAAGCAATAAACCAAAATAAATCAAACAAATGAGTAAAACGTCTAAAAAGGTGGATCTCACATCATCTGTGTGGAATTCTGTGAAAACAGTCATCCCTGTTTTCATCTTCTTCTTCATTTTCCTTACAGTTGAGGATTAAATCATTTGAAAATGAGCGATGTGCTTCTCTTGAATCTGTGCTGATGTCTTTGTCAGTGAAGTTCTAAAAACAACAGACACAACATCAACATCTAAAAATCTATTCGTTGGGGGGAGGGGGGGGTGGTCATCAATACACTTTAGTCCACTGAGAACACAGCCATGCAGACCAAGCAAAAAACAAACTCATTTTTCCTTAAATTTGATCATTTTTCCAGTTTTGTACAAAATAACCCAGAAATAATAACATTTACTAGAAACGAGTGACATTTTTAATCAGTGTTGACCCCCCCGCCATCTCTCTTTGAGTGAAGCTATATCACAATGTGTGAGATTAATTTCTGACTTCATCACAAGCTGATATGTTTCTTAATCAGCAGCTGTGACCTCATGGAAACTTCTACGCACCCTTTCACTACAGGTCATAATGCAGCCGATAAAACGGTTGTATACTTTATCTGTGGTTGCTGCACCCTTTCACCTTCCACCCTCCAAAGAGCAGATTCTCATATTTAAACGGTTGCCTTGTTTTACTACTGCTCACATCTGCACCGAGCACCCCAGGAGACAGCGGTGCTTCCTCTGCAGCCTCAGTGACTCACCATCACAGACAGCCGATCCCTTCATCCACCCACCAGCAGCCATCATGTGTACAGGAAAGTGCTCCAAGGTGGTGGCCATCTCCCTCTATGTGCTGGCTTTGGTGTCCGTCATCTGCAACATCATCCTTTTCTTCCCTGACTTTAAAAGCGATTTTGTGGTTGATGATGGGAAGGATGGAGATCCACGGATCACTACAGAGGTCAAGTACATGGGAGGACTGATTGGAGGAGGAGTGATGGTGAGTACCGTTATGCTCTTTCTGACCCTGCTCCTCTGGACACTCTTTTCACACCACGATGCTTCACGATGATGGAGGAGGTCCAGTTGGGGGCTGATACCGCCATACAGCTGTGTCCTGATTCAATCTATCTTTTGAGTATAGTTACTGCTTGTCCCTCGTTAGCAGCTTCCCATCAGTGTCAAGCTATGTTTACACCGGACATGTGACGGGCGTTTCGTCCATGGTGTTCACACTGAACGAACAGCGGGGGGCGTCTTCTTCTTCTTCTGTTTACTAAAGCATGTCCGCCCCTCACAGCTGGGAGAGCTTTGGTGTAAAATGTCAGATCTGGTGAATCTTAGGCTCACAGCTTTATTCTGATATATGAAATATCTGATAGGTCAAAGTTTGCTGGCTTAACTTTTAACGTGCGTTCATTAGCCACGCGTTTTGTAAGTAGAGATCAAGAACGATCGTAAAAGCTTGGAAAGCTACATGTGAATGCGAGCTTTCCACACATTTACACTCGTTTACATGGACTTTTTATTGGAAGAGGTCACTTGAACATGCCTGTGTGATCGTAGCTTCAGTGTTTTTGTACCATGCTTCACTTTATGCACTGAAAAAGACAGCATGACCCTGACCATGATAACACCACTTAATGCGTATCTTTGGACCCTGAAGGAACCTCTGTGATTTGTCTGTGCTGAGTTACAGCAGGTATTTAACAGACTTCCCCGCTCTTAAGGGGAAGTTCCTCTGCAGCTAAGGAGGTGGTGCCACCATCCATTAATCAAAAGGTTAATGATTCCATTCCTGGTCTCTGCAGCCTGAATGCCAAAGTGCCCTTGAGCATGACATTGAATTCTGGCAAGCTGGACTTCCTGTCTGAAAAGCCCTGTTGGGTCTGTCTATGTCCTGGTTTCTCGATTTGTGCCAGACTCCAACAGTCACAGTGTTATTCTTCAGTGTAATTAATCATTCTCTGAAGGTGGGCAGCAGTCATGGTTGCACGCAGGAACCATTTGGTAATCTAACCCCAATCTGACCCCTGAGGAGTGCAGGGAATATGACCCAAACAAAAGAAATCAATGCCCCGATCTCTCAAAGGACGTCCACTCAAATGTCCACGGCTCACTCAAACTGGTGCAGCTTCCCACAGAGGCCGTGGGGTGGCGGTGTCCTTATCTTCTGTGATCTCTCTGTTGATTAATGACGTTTCCACTAAGAGTATGACATCTATTTCCATTCTGCACTCAGACCCTGATTCCTGCCATCCACATTCACCTGACCAGCACCAAAGGCTGCTGCAGCAACCGCTGTGGGGTGAGTGTGCGCACGGACACGCTCCACGGCCTCCTGCAGCTGAAGGAGGGCTGTGGGGAGCGTCTCACATGGGGAGTGTCTCCTCCACGCATTCTAGGACACCTGTCTGACCAGTAGGGGGCAGTCTCAGCAAACATTACACGCTGTGAAAGAGCTGGAAATGTTTCATCTTTTACTTTTATAAATTATTTGCTTTGAGAAAGAATCAAACTAAAGAAGCACGTTCAGACTTTTTCAAAGAGACTTCTAGAGCTGGAATAAATGAGAATGACTTCTCCATCTCTAAATGATGATTTGTACCCTCCATGCACAATCAGCACACACTACTACAGACTAATGAAGGTGAAGCAGAATTAAGTAGTTGTTGCGATGATGTTCAGGTGTTGCGTTCAGGAACCCCCTGACCTGTCTCTTCAGAGTGCTGAATTTTCTTTGGAATGACAGGTTGTGTTTTCCCTGCAGATGTTTCTGTCCATTGGGTTTGCAGCTGTGGGCGTGGTCGGCGCCTTATACAGTCTGACTGTATCTGCTCTGGGTCTTGCTAACGGGCCAGTGTGCAAATGGAGCAATTTAAATAATCCCATTCCACAGTGGGGAGCCCCTTTTGCAAACAGGTGGGGCTACAAACCAATGGCATTGTGGGAAATAGGCTTAAAAAATATTCTGAATGTTAACACCAACTCTGTGTTGGACAGCTCAGGTAGTTACCTGGGTGACAAGAACGTCTGGGAGTGGTGCAGTGTACCGGAAAACGTGGTGGAGTTCAACCTGGGCTTGTTCTGCACCCTGCTGATAGCTGCGTGCCTGCAGGGCGCCCTATGTGCCATCCAGATGGTGAACGGGCTGGTCGGCTGCATCTGCGGCACCTGCAGAGACAAAGATGTAAGAGTGGTACACACTGAGGTGTTTTTGCTTCTGTTCTCCTTCTCCAAGCAGCTCTGACGCTCCTCTCTGTCTTCTCTCCTCAGTGATCTGAGACGTCATTCTGCATCAGAGTCTCAGCGCCGTCAGGGGTTACAACCTCTTCCTCCATAATCTGAGCAGCAGAGGTGGGCAGAAGAACAAAACCCAACCCTTCCTGCTCTTCTGGTGTCATCTTGATTCCGATTTTGTTATTTAAAGAGTTCATCCTTTACTATTTTAGGTCTTTCCGATTACAGATTAGTGCCGATGGAGCGGCTGCCGTTTTCTTCATTTGGAACTGGAAATTATTTTCTTTGAGCTGTTTTGTAATAAAGCTTTGAACACAGCTGTTCAGTTGTTGTGGCTGTACCACATTTGGAGCCTCTGTTTGTTATTTTATTGGGAAAAATGACAGAAAATTGGAATGAAATAAATAAACCACATGAGAAAGTGAAACAGGGTGAATTATAAAGCTGCTACTTCTTCCTTCAAATCATAAACTTTGTGATCTAAATTCAGAACGACTTGTGATGTTTCAGGACATAGGTCTGAACATTTTGGCGTTACTCTGTAGGGCTGCATTCTGGTGACCAGGCCACAGTGACTGAGACCCAAACTGTTTTATTTTTATAAACTAGAAAAAAAATGTGAAAAACCAACAAAACAAAAAGTGAAAATGAGTAACTTAAAAACAGGTCAATTTATGTGATCTATATCTATGAAATTATTTTTACACTCTTGATTTTTATAAACAAAAAGTAAATTTTTTGCTAGTTTGTAAAGACCCACTCTGATTATCATTTGATTTATTGTAAAAGCGTTCCCAGTTGTCTTTTCATTAGGATTATGCTATTTTTAACCTAAAACAAACAAACAAATAAAAAAAAAAACTGTGACGTTTTAGTTTCTGCAGAGTAGCAGGAGTTTATCAGAAATTTGCTTTCAAGTTGGGGTGGGACTTTTGACACAGAGCAACCCCGCCCCCTTTCCTTCCCTATTGCAGAGAGCTCCTTATTTATCACACCAACCCCTTACACATCCCGGTGCAACAAAAACAGCGAGCAATTTCAGAGCTATCCAGACGTACGATATTGATATAGATTCCAGCTCAGACGAGGAAAACAAAGACATACACGGATCTATTTGTCTGCAAGTTGATGCATCAGAATGGAGTAAAGCAGGAAGCTGTCGAACCATCGTAATATATACATAACAAACTATTCTAAACTCAATTTTTTCGTCTCCTTCTGATTCACATCAATGTGAAAAAAAATACTCAGAAATGCAATTTGAGCTTTAATTTTTCATGTATGTCCTCCATCTGGAGAAAAAAGCCCCAAGAACATGTTAAAAGCACAATTTTTAATATAAGACTTTAATGCTTTTTGCAAATCAAGAAACAAACTAACCATGAAGAGATTTTTTGTCTAGAATCTCATCTGTTTGAGGGAATGAGTGCAGTGGAGGCAGATCTATTAGATCAAAAACCAAAATGGTTTTCAAAAAAGTAGATTAGTTTTTTCAAGAAACATCCAATTTTTGTGTGAACAATTTTCCTATTATTTTTAAAAATGGAGAGAGTGTGGATACTGGCCTGTAATTAGTAAATATGTGTTCATAATTGTGCTTAAACATTGGGATTATCTTGGCCACTCTTCTCAAAGAAAGGTTAAGATAAACATTAGGGGTCTAAGAATGCAATCTATTGTCTTTTTTACTTTGGTCATATCTATTCAGTCACAGGCAGTTGAAGTTTTATTCTTGCATTTTCTGACAATTGTAAAGATGTCACATTCTGCAGTTTCACCAAAATAAATAGAATTTAAAATTTCCTTTGGGCTATTTTGTGAACTGACACTTTCAGTGTGGTTGATGTTTTTCCGATGCTTTACAATACTGGTTCCACACATTGACAAAAAAAAGACTTAAACTCATTCGCCATTTGAGTTTCTTTATTAATAACTTTTCCTTCATGCACAAAATGTAATCTAATTTATTTTTATAATTTTCAGCTTTTCTCATTATTGTTGTTAGTCTGTTTTTATAAGTTTTATATTTAACTTCAAGAATTTTTGTTCTATATTTTACATAGTTCATTTTATTTTTCTTTCTACATGCTTTTTGTAAGCCTGGTGTTATCCAGGGTTTGTTAATAAATCTGTTTGGTTTACTTAACTTAAATGGGCAATTTTTGTTGTAGAGATTAGCATAAATGTTAACAAATTTTGCGTAGGCCTCATTCACATCTGTTACATACATCCTCTCAATCGTGATTTAACAAATCCTGTCTAAACAAGTTTCCATTTGAGTAATAGAAGAACGCCAATTTTGCGAGCTCGCTACGCCCACGCATTTTTTGCACAGTAGGTTTACATTTATGCTCGGGAAGTTACAAGGCAACCAATGAAAGTCCCTGGGGAGAGTTTTTTTTTTTTGTAGCTGGAACTAACAGTGTTTTTATTTTTAAATTCAAGATGGCCTCTTCCCGAGGTCAAAGGTCGAACTTCAGTGGTCATTGTAGACTGGTGGCATTTGTTTGAAATTTCGTGAAAACTGGACAAACAAAAGATTCATTTTCAAAAACATCAAAATCATTAAATTGCAGAATGGCCGCCAAGCTGTAGGTCATGGAAAGTAGGTCATGTGGCCATCGCATAGTAATTTCCGATTTCCTTTGGATATCCCCGACACATGTATATTGTTTTTGTTAGTGGATTCCAACTTTTTTTACTTTTTTTTTTTTTTTTTTTTTTTTTGTTTGTTCAGCAGTTTTTTTGCTTTGTTTTTTTTTTTTTTTTACCCTGCCCACAATTGTAACATTATCATATCTTCTGTTATATTGTTCCGTTCATCTTGCATGACCCCGAAAGGTATTCAGCAGGTTTGGAAGATGGGTGTAAATAAACAAAGTTTTGGCCAACTCTCATAGCATGAAGCATACTTTTGACTGTGGGAGAAAGTGCCCTGAGGAAACCCTCCCATGCATGAGGAGAACATGCAAGCTCCACACTGAAAGAACCCAGCTGGGATTTAAACCAGGACCTTCTTGCTGTGAGGTCAGGGTGCTAACCACTACACCACCATGCAGCCCTGGTGAGTATTCGTTTATTAAAAGTATTTGGTTATGTCTGCATTCTCTGTCTGTTCACATCCATTAAATAGATTGTCTTAAATAAAGTTTACTTTTTATCAAACGGTGAGAATGAGCGCACCATTTCAAAATAGCATGTTACCGCTCAGGTTCCAGCAGAAACATGTTGGACATCTTTGCTTCACTGCCAGTCAAACACTGACCTTGAATTGTTGTTTCAACCCCGAGAGACAGGAATCGACATGTCGGATTCTTCAGGGAGGTTTCAAAACCGCTCTGGAGCAAATGGAAGAGAGAAAAAAAGTCTTCATTCAGGCTGTTGGAACAAAAACAGCTGTAAACAGAGAGCGGTGAGCAGAATTCAGAGGACGGATCCTGCAATGATCAGAAATCTCTGCACGCGGAGAACTGCAGAAAACATCTGGAAGAAACCCAAATAACCAGGAGAAAATAAAACAAGACTGGGTTCCAGATGAGATAAGGCTAAAGAAACTGGTTCAGACCAGTTCTGAAGGTTGCTCCCAAAGCACCTGTGCTTTAGAAGAGGCAATGTTCCTGAGCATTTGAATCTCCTTTTTGTGTTTGTTGACTCTTCTTACTGTTTTTTTCACTAAGCAGAGTGGATTTTCTGACAGCGCGTGACTTGAAGTTTGTGGTTTTGTGTCCTACAGTCAGTCCCATGACTGACTTTAACCTCGGCTCAGCTCAGAAAGGTCCCGTGCAAAATCAACATTTCATGTGTAAAAACTGCAAACTGTCGGCCTCAGAGCAGCAGTCTTCTGAAACGGAAACTCTAATCTGGTTTGCGCCTTTGCAACCGCATTCAGACACTCTGCAGCAGCTAATTAGATTTGTAAAAGAGGCTGAATAATCCTGAGGCAGCGAGCCTTTTAAGCTTCCTCTCTGCTTCATCGTTGGCAGGTCAGGATGGTATTGGATTGACTGACTGAGCTGACAGACGAATCCTGGTCCTCCTGTCCTGAACTGTCCACAGGGGACTCATGAACATTGCTGTTGTTCCTAAAGCTTTTTCTCTGCAGTTTTGGTTTCACTAAAGATCATATCTTTCTGGTATTTGGCCTTTTCTTTATGACAGTTGATAATAAGGCCTGTTTGATGAACTTCACACAAATCTTGCTTGAAACCACATTAAAAACACAAAAGTTTACACTGCTGATTCAATTTATAGGAATGAACCTGTTCCAGCCTCCCTTAAAGATGGTGAGAACTGCTAACTAAAGCAAAACAAAGCTGAACTTCATTTGAATTCTGTACACACCATCAACAGTATAAAACAATATGGAGTCTCTGCTTCCTGTGAATCACGCACTGGCTCTCTTTAAGAATCAGCAGCTCCCTCTGCGCTTCTTAACCTCCTGCACAAAGACTGAGTGAGGCGATTAGCACCTTTGCTCCTAAACCTGCTGCCCAGCCTTTGCCTGCATCAATAAGATCATTGATCTGTAATTTCTGATCCATGATCTGAAGCAGCGCTGCTCATTTATCCGAGCCTTTTGATCAGAACAACTCTGGCTTCACGCTGAAGATGTGAGAGTAGGTCAAAGTGTGCATGGGTGTGCTCCTCTTCTACACAGTAAAGCTCAGGTTTATCCTATATTTATGTGTGAATATATGAAGCAGACAGGTTTAGAAGTTTTGGAAACAGGTTGGAAAAATATTAAAAAACAAAAGAGGAAATATCTTTACAAATAACGAAGATGATCTGAAGCTAAATAAAGGAGGAGTTCACATTTATAATTGATACTAAAGGGCATTAAAATAATCATCTTCTTGAGGTCAAAAGTTACGAAAGTGTGGCTGTGGACTTAACTTAGCAGCATTTGTGTACAGTATGTGCTTCCTATACTGTTAGAAAATGAGAAAATTGCCAAATTTCACACTTTGCTACAAAATGACGTCCTGTTGGTCCATCCTAAAATATTTGAAAGCCTCCTTTAAAAAACCCTTACATGTTAATGTCAAAAATGTATTGTCACCGGGTAGTAGGTGTGTGCAAATGATGGCGAGTTTTAGACTCGTGGACACAGAAAGAAGGAATTGTTAAACAATTTGGTCCTTCAGTCCAGGACTGCTGTTGCTTTGCTCAGAAATAAAACTAATGTGGGGCTTTTCGGAAGTCTTATGACAGAAACAACAAACTTTTGTTCTGTGTGACTCACAGCAGTGAAAAGCTGAAGAAGAGCCTTCACACAAACACAAACCAATTCTCTCTCAGCATAAACTGCAGTTCCTTAAAACAAATCAGTGAACAGCAAAGCTGAAATGAAGTGTGTCAGTGTGTGACTGCACTCCTGTGTACGCTGATGTGTGCATCGATACCTAACTGGTTTGACAGGTTGGACAATGACTCTGTCAAACCAACCTGTTTGGTTTCTGAGCAATCACACTCCCCTTCAAGGAGATGAGGCAGAACTTTCTCTTTGGTGGCTGCAAAGGGAAAAAACAGACAGAAAGTGACTTTGAAATTTCTGCCAAAACCTGAGGATCCATGAAGAGGGTGAGGAGGGAAGTTTGATCGATGATCCACTTCAGAACTCCACCTAGTGTGTTTACTATCTGTTCCAGAGAAACAATGTGCCCTTGGCTCTGCTCAGCATGGACGTCTGCGGTCGGCTACCCACATGCTGCTATGTTTGCCACCATCTTTAATCAGGGGTGTCTGCTTTGGATCAGAAATCCGCCCACTGTTTTCCTCCTGTTTTTCTCTTCTCACTTTTAGATCTGTCAGACGTTCCAGCCAGAGAAATGACACAGGAAGACCACGCCACTCTTTCATGATATATGCAGTCTCTCATCCCAGAAGCGTCAAAAAGAGCTGTCACTTCTCAGGTGTACAAAGGCTCAAAAAAAACCCCAACACGATGTGATAAAACCACGCACAATTTAATAAACCATAATATTACAGGATCGATAGATAGAAAATGAAGTGAAATGTTTAACAGAGATCTGATGAGTTTAAAAGAGATTCCTATGTCTGTAATGACAAAAAAATGATCAGCCATCAGGAGAAAATCAGGAAAGAAAAAAAAAAATATGTGACATGAATTACATTTATTACAATACAAGATTATTACAATAAATAAAATGTATTGAATATGAAATAAACAAAAATAATGGTTTTAGCCCCCACATGATCAGACTTTGAAAAAGAAAGAAACATGAGTTTCTTTGGAATGAAATCAGTGCTGCCACTGAACGTGTGAAGCTTTTTTTGTCTGTCAATTAAAGATATGTATTCATTTATTTAAAACCAAGCTTAAACTGGCATGGAAAGTGCATGTTGTGAAAACATTAGTTGATACTAAGTGCGCCTTAAATTCCAGAGTATCTTATAAATGGATTCCTTCTGGCTGCGTTTACTGATATTGAAGTGATTTTGAAAGGCACATGACGCTCTGTCTAAATTTCAGTCTGTTTTTTAATGAGTTGGATGTTATCATAAAAACAGTAACATGGCTAATGTGTAGCATGTCGGACTGTGTTTTTTAATATTTCTAACAAGGTCGGGAGTTAGCGTGTTCACAGCAACGTTTGTTATAGCAGCATCAGTCTGTTTTTTTATGAGGCAAACAAGATTTGGAGTTACAGGTATTGTGAAAATCACAGCTAACACTTCTAATGTGGTTAACATGAAACCTGCTGTAAAAAGGTTGTAGAGTTTCTGTGATCACAGTTAATAAAGTCTGACTGACTGATGAACGTATCTCTGACTCTTTTGTATTGCTTAATGCACATTATACTTCGCTACGCCTTATACAGCACATGAAATGAGTTTGAAGATAGAACATTCACTTTGTAATTCTTGACCAATCAGATGTCTCAGTAAAAGTGTGTGGTCTCTCTCACATCCAACATTCAAATCGCTTGATTGATGGATGTTGTGTAGCTGCAGGGATGCAGACTTCCAGCAAGCTCACTGCTGATTGGTTATAGTGAAAGTTGACTCTACATGAAGGACATCTTTAACCAGATGACCGGATTCACCTTCTGAAGATGAATCTGAAGACATGAAGGATTCTGAAATGTGCGATATAACTTTGAAACTGAGGTTCATCAGAAGAAACAGTCAGATGTAAGTCTCTGCTTCAAAACCAAAGATGAGAGAGGTCTTGGTGTGCTGAAGTATAGAGTCAGTGGGAGATGGCGCCACAGAAAGACGAATGAAGAGGTGCTGTGAGACTTCAGATGAAGGCGTGCAGAGAGAAGGTTTTGTCCTTATCAAAGCTGACTTTCATCAAGCTCTGTTCATAAAATAAAAGTAGAAAAGGTCAGAGACTCTGGGCCCCCCACCCACCTTCCTCCACGTGGGATCGTGGTTGGGGGCGGACCTTCCAAAGGTCTTATCACAATGAAGCAATTATGTGATGAAACAGTAATGAAACCCCCTTCACAACATCCAGAACAATTCGCTCTTTCAGTTTGGAGCGATACCAGTAAATACGAAACCCCATCACGAGCCACAAAGAAAGAGTTTGTGAAACAAAATCATCTGAACGCTGGACAAACACAGTTTCTGTTGTTGGTTAGGAGTCCCTCCTGAAGGGAGACTGCGGAATCATCATTCTTACCCAAAAGTTCAGTAAACTTCTTACAGGTTAGCAGAGAAATTCAGAGTACATGTGTGGACTTGGTGCAAAAGCAATTTAGCCCTTATTTGTCAGAACTTTGTGTGAGGTTTAAAAATATCTCGTTTTAAAAACAAAGTTTTATTGGAGGAAGCGTCCATGTCATTTTATTTGTCAGAATAACCATTCTTGTTCTGATACTTTTAAAAAACATTTTCTTCCTAATCCTAATTTTAAAAAAAATACAGTAACACAAGTTATTCAACTTAAAAACTGACCAATCAGATGCCACATGAAAAGTTTGTGGTCTGACGCTGAAAGTTCAAAATATTTGATTGACAGAGTTTGTGTAGCCCACTTTCAAGTGGTAGGTGTGTGCGTTTCCCTCATAATTGGCGGGACTGGTTGCCACAGAAACGTTGACTCAGAATGATTTGGACCAATTACTGCTTACAGACGTCGTCTGGTTCCAACCATTGACTTTTTAAGTCAGAGAACGGTGGTGAGCGAGAGTGACATCACCCATAGAAATTGCCTTACTTACAGTTCCAACAAAAGGAAGTGAATTCAATCGCCATCTTTCCTCAGTACGGACGTCTGCCATATGGAGCCAGGAGACGCCAGTAAGCAGTGATTCGGTCTGAGTTTGTCTGAGTCCACGTTTCTATGGCAACCGCTCTTGCCAGAGTGAGTTTGTTGGAAGGCCATACCCCTTCCACTGAAAGCAGGCTCAGGAGAATCTGTCAATCAAACATATCGACTGTTTGAGGTGGGGGGCCAGCGGCACCACATACTTTTATTGAAGCCTCTGATTGGTCAGTTCATGACTTGAATAACTTGCTAAAAAGAAAGGATATCATGAAAAAATAGGATTTTCAAGAAGAACGTGTTAAAAAGGGTATCAGAGCAAGAATGGTTATTCTGAGCAATAAAATGATTGGATAATAGCTGTTTGTCTCTCTATAGAAGTCTATGGGATTTTGGCTTCTTGGAGGCCTGCTCTTCCTGTTTTGTAGCAAGGGGGGAGGAGTCACTCAGTCCAGCTCTTTTATACAGTCAGTGGTCCTAACATGGCAGCATAATTTTGTGAAAAATGGCGACGGAATTGAATTCATTTGGATGGAGCCAGAAGTAAGTCATTTTCTTTAGATCACATCACACTCACTCAGTCCAGTTCTTATATACGGTCAACGGAACACACAAACTGAGAACTAACATAGAGCGCTTCAGTTAGGAAGGGCTTAGGTGTGCATCAGAGCAGTTCAGGGGTTGTTTAAAAAAAAGAGAACCCATGAGACTTATTTTAGACTTTACCACCAAAGCAAACATGCTTTCTGTGACATTTTATAACCTTCATGGATTATTAAAAATTGTATTTTTACATAGTGTGGCTGGAAATCAAAAAGAGGTTTGTATCTTTTCAAAATTAAAATATAACAATACAATAATAACAAGTAGTAAAAAAAGCTCAATACATAATATGTTATCCATTTGTTTGGCTTGAGACAGCTGCACAATTTGAATGTACCCACACATTGGGCAACTTGGTGTCTTGAATTCATGCTTTGCTCTGATGTTTGTGCTGAGCTCAACAGATTTACTAAGGAGGTCAAGCTTGTGGTCTGCAGCAAACAGGAAGAAGATGAGGTTGTGGTAACAGCTCAGAAGTAAAAAAACAAGAAGAAAGTTTAATGTATCTAAATTTATGTGAGCTGCAAGTTGTTCTTGTTTTGATCATGCAATCATCATCCTATATAGCCTGTGCATGAAATAACTTGAACTTGCGACATATAACGCCATTAATGATTAACAAGTAACTTGGTAAATGGGAAACATTTTGGTAGCTATTGATTTGTAAAATTCAACTTAATGTCAAACATTCATTGTGGTGGTTACTTCTGGGAATGATGACACTGGATGATTCTGTGTCCTGATCTTGTCTTACTGTCTAGAAAATCTTCACTTGAGCCAAGTTTTCATTTTAGCGCAGCAATACCAGGAAACAGCGGATGAACATGCAGGCTAACTCCTCTGTTCGGAAAACACACTGTGTGACCATTTGAACAATTGAAGCTCCCACTCTCATCGTCTTTTGATCAACTGTAAAAATGTTCTCAGTGGTCTGTTAGTTATGAATATGCTGTTTTTAGCCAAAACAAAAAACCTGTGTCGTTTTTTTAGGACGTGGTTTCTGCAGAGTGGCAGTGGTTCATCAGAAAATCTGCTCTGAGTTGTGGGCGAGACCATTGGCGAGGAGCAACTCCCCTTCTCGTTGCTGAGAGCTCTCTGTTTACAACATTGACTGTAAAAGAGAACTGGACTGAGTAAGTGTGATGTCACCCATAGAAAATTCAATTCCAGCCAATTCAGTCACCATTTTTACGTGACACTGACATCTGGAGCCAGACGACAGTGTCAGTCTGAGTCAACGTTTCTATGGTGACTACCGTCACCAATGAGGAGTAAGCTTTTTCGAAGTCCACACTACTTCCACTGAAAGTCAGTTTGGGAAAATCTGTCAATCAAATGCTCGAGGTGGAGGCCAGTGGGCACCACATGCTTTTACTGAGAGAAGTAGGTTTCACTGATTTGGAGGTGGTTTTGCAAGAAAAATTTAACACAACCCTTTGACACAACCCTGTATTTTATCCGGGCTGGGACTGGCACAGGGAGAGCCGGACATGGGTCTCTTGTAGGCAGAAATGCCCCAGGACCCACACTGGACGGAGCTCATTGCACATTTCATGAGCCATGTCCTGCACTTAACCAACTGAGCTATCCAGCCGCTTGCAGGGCATGTTCTATGTAACAAATGCAATCTTTTCCAAACTGGATTTTCACTTAAATATATAGAAATGATATATTTTTATCAGTCTAGTTCCAATAAATCTAATATTATGTTCAGACTGTTTGTCAGTCCTTTAGTAATTACTTCAAACATTAAGGCCTAATTCATTTATAATTGTGCAAACACTATTTTATTACTTTTATAAACTTTAAATATGATTGTTTATACTATATACACAAGATATTTACACTCTCTCCTTGTGTGCTTCACTCTGCCCATGTGCGGGGGGCGGGGCCGTCTGTATGTTCAGCCCCCCCACTGCTCGGTGACGCCCTGCTCCGCCTTGAAATGTGAGATGCTTTTATTTTGGTAGTGTCCGGAAGCCTCCCCCTCCCGCTCCAGCCCGCCTTCAGCTCCTCCAGCTCAGACCGTCGGCGGATCAGCAAACGGGGATCCACACGGAGCAGAGCCGGGAGGAGCCACGGAGGTTGCGGCTGCTTTTTCCTGCGGGGACCTCCGTCACGCAGCCAGACACGAGCTCGCTGTCCATCCGCGGGGCCGCGCGGAGTCCATGGCCTGGACTGACGCCGGATCAGCTGCAGCGCAGGACTGCGAGATGCTCCGAGCTGCCTGCAGCAGCGCACCGACACCGATACCGAGCCCGGGACGCAGCGATGTTCATCAGACTAACAGCCAGGTACCGAGTCCGAGCTGGAAAGCCGGGGGCGGCTGGCGAAATCCGCAGGAGGGAGGGGGGTGTGGATGCACTGATTGTGCTGGAGAGGAGGAGGAGGAGGAGGAGGAGGAAGGGTGAGGGTAGGGTGGAGGGCAGAAGAACGCCTCCACGCGAAGGCCTTTCTGCTCACACTGATCCTCCATCTGCTGGACTGAGACTGTGCGCTCGCTCGCTCGCGTGCACGTGCACGCGCACGTCTCTAGTCTTGTAAGACCAGCAGCACACTTCTGCTGGTCTGCAGAACGTCAGACATTTTTGAGTCCAGAGCAGTTTCTAGGCTCGTTTGCATGAGGTTGGACTCCAACAGTGAGTTTGGTACTTTAACATCTTGTGGCTTCAAAGCGCATCATTTCCGTGCAGACTACACATGTAAGACTCCTGGTGTTTGGAGGTGTGACATGCAACTGCTGCTCTGAAGCTTTCATGTTTGTGGTTGTCTCATAGGTCTGTCTCCTGTTGACGTTCTCTGATGTGGTCTCACACCTTGTGTTTTGCGACACACAAACGCCTCATTTGGTTTGTGTGAAAACTTTCAGCAAAGACCGAACCGACTGGAAAAATGACAGAACCAACAGTTACTATTTTGAAAGTCCCAGCTGACAAAAACTCTGATCAGAAAAAAGATAAAAAGACAAAAACCTGCCAGTCAACTGAATAATCTTGTATTACCCGTGGGGGTAATACAAGTATTAAAAAAGTATTTAGTCAGCCACCAGTTGTGCAAATTCTCCTACTTTGAAAGATGAGAAAGGCCTGTAATTCTTATCAGAGGTATACCTCAACTATGAGAGACAAAATGGAGAAAAAAATCCAGAAAATCATATAGTCTGATTTTAAAAGAATCTATTGGTAAATTATGGTGGAAAATAAGTATTTGGTCATCTACAACCAATCAACATTTCTGGCTCTCAGGACCTGTAACTTCTTCTGTAAGAGCATCCTCTGTCCTCCACTCCTTACCTGTATTGCTGGCAGCTGTTTCTATGAAAGACACATGCCCACAACCTCAAACAGTCACACTCCAAACTCCACTATAGCCAAGACCAAAGAGCTGTCTAAGGACACCAGAAACAAAATTGTTGACCTACACCAGGCTGGTAAGACTGAATCTGCAATAAGTAAGCAGCTTGGTTTGAAGACATCAACTGCGGGAGCAATTATTAGAAAATGGAAGACATACAAGACCACCGATAATCTCCCTCGATCTGGGGCTCCCCGCAAAATCTCCCAGCCAGTCTACAGATCTCAACTCCATAGAAAGTTTTTGGAGGAAGCTGAAACTGTGTTTCCCAGAAACGGCCCCAAAACATCACTGCTCTAGAGGAGATCTGCATGGAGGAATGGGCCAAAATACTAGAAACAGTTTGTGAAAACCTTGTGAGGACTTACAGAAAACGTTTGACTGCTGTCATTGCCATCAAAGGGTAAATAACAAAGTATTGAGTTGAACTTTTGTTATTGACCAAATACTTATTTTCCACCATAATTTACAAATAAATTATTATAAAATCAGACAATGTGATTTTCTGGATTTTTTTCCCTTTATTTATAGTTGAGGTGTACCTATGATGACAATTACAGACCTCCAATCTCTTTAAGTAGGAGACCATGCGCAATTGATGGCTGATTAACTACTTTTTTGCCCCGCTGGATCTCTGAGCCACACTGGTGGAAGTTTTGACTAAAGATGTTCTGGGTTGATTTTATGTCAGAGAATCAGAACGTTGAAAATGAACCAATATTGACCATGAATCGGATCAGAAACCAGGACTTAGGAAATGAATCAAATTGTGAAAACGAAACGTTACACGCCTTATCACCGGCAAAAAAACAGACTTCACTTTATGTTAACTCGCATCTTTCTGTGATTCAGGCTTCTTCAAATTGGCAAGTTCTGGTTTGAAAAATTTGCAACCATTCACACTGAAGTGAACCACACTAGAATACGCTTGCTAACAAACTGCAAATTTGGCTCTGAAGTGGGCCAGAGCTTTTTTGTTTGGTCTGGACCAGAACTCAGAGGAGCAAATGAAGTGTAGATAGAAACTGATGTGGATCAAACTTCACAGACGATTAAATGATTTTCAACTTTTTTAAGTTATGAACTGACTAATCAGATGCCTCAATAGGTGGTGCTGGTGGCCCTTACTTCCAACATTCAAAACATTTGACACATTTTGTGTAGCCTGCTTTCAAGTAGTAGGGGTGTGGACTTCCAACAAGCTCACTCCTAATTGGTGAGAGTGGTTTCCATGAAAACGTTGACTCAGACCGACTTGGATCAATCCTCGCTTAGTGACCTTTTCTGGCTCCAACATGGCTGCATCTGTGTTGCAAAAAATGGCAACTGACGTGACTTTATGAGGTTGGAACTGTAAGCAAGTCATTTTCTATGGGTGACGTCACACTCACACGGTCCAGTTCTCAGATACAGTCAATATCATGTGAACATCTAGTGCTAGTTGACCTTTCTGCGCGTCTGTGGCTCTGTGTTGTGACTCCTCGTCTGCTGTGGTCTTCTGATTAAGTCTTGTCTCGTGTGTTGTCATATTGTTTCCTGCAGTTGTTTTCCAATGTGGTCTCATCTGGTTTCTTGCAGTCACATGTTGCCCCATGTTGCATTGTCTGCAGGCAGACAGCACAAGTTCAGATCATTGAGATGGGCCGGCCCACTATGTTCAAGAACACCAGTCTATTCACAGTTCCTCATTGTTTGATTTAACCGTTGTGCTGCCCTCAGACTTTTAATAGGTATTCTGATGAGAACACTGTAAAATCACTACTGAGTTGTAAGTTGTTCTGTAGAAGATTTTTTGCTTTGACCTGTCTGTTGGTGTTTTTCTTTTTCCATTTTTCCTTGTCAAGCTCAAGATATCATTTTCCGAACAGCAGCCTCCTTTAGTGGGAACCGTGTCAAATCTTTATCATTAAACATGTACAAATTCAAGCTAGAAAGGACATTTCATGAGGTCATGGAATGACGCACACTACAGTTTGAAGTAGAGAAAATGTGTCTTTAACCAAACTGAGTTAATTCCACAAGTCCAACATTTAACCTTGCCTTAGTTTGGAAAAGGCCCAAGCTATAGTGTGAGTAATTGTTTGCCTGTTTCCACAGGATGAGAACATGAGTGTCGACAATGACTAGGCCTTTAGAGAACCCCACAACATGCTGTATGTTAAAGGGATTAGTTTCACTCTCACATGTTGCCAAGATGACTCACAAACATCCACAGTCTACCGGGTTTACATGTAATCATGCTGACAAAAGGAAGGAGAAGAGCAGAAGTGGCTAAAATACTCTTTGTGCTGCAAAGACACCAGTAAATGTTACATTTAAGAAAAGACACTGCAAAAGGGTTCAATTGTGTCCAGAGAAAGGCTTGAAATAAAAGTTATAAAAAATTCCTTGTAAAGCCAAGTTAGACTGCTAATTGTTTACTAAAAATCTGTATAAAAAAAGGATGGTTATACTTACAAATAGATTGACTGAGGAATAGCTGTTTATTTCTCTATAGAAGTCTATGGGATTTTGGCTTTTGGAGCCAGCAGGTACAGTGGGGATTAAAAGTTTGGCTGAAAAATCTTCTAAAGACATCAGTTTACAGATGAGACATTTTTTGCATATGCCAAAAAATGAAGCTCTATTTCCATCATTTACCCTTTCAAAATAAGAGAAAGCAAAATAATGGCATGTGCAAAAGTTTGGGCACCCTGCTAAATTCATAGTATGCACCGCCCCCTTTGGAAAAGCTGAGACCTGAAAAGTGTCATGGATTGTTCACAATCATCATTTGCAAAGAGTGGGTGAATCTCAAAGATTTGAAATAATCTGAGTCATCTGACCTCGCCCCAACAATCAGCATCATGGGTTCTTCAAGCAGTTGTCCAGAACAATGAAACTGAAAATAGTTGATGCTCACAAACCAGGAGAAGGCTATAAGAAGACCGCAAAGCCTTTTCAGATTCCAATAACCTCTGTTCGGAATGTCTTTAAGAAATGGCAGTCAACAGGAACAGTGGAATTTAAAGCAAAATCTGGAAGACCAAGAAAAGTCTCAGTCAGAGCAGCTAGCAGGACCTTGAGAAAAGCAAGAACAAACCTACGTTTGACTGCACCATCCCTTGAGAAGAACCTGCAGACTCTGGAGTTGTGCCACTGTTCTACTGTCAAGAGATACTTGTACAAATATGGAAGAGTCATCAGAAGAAAACCTCTTCTACATCCTCACCATAAAATTTAACGTTTGACGTTCACAAATGAAGATATAAACAAGCCTGATGCATTTTGGAAACAAATTTTGTGGACCGACCAGGTTCAAATTGAACTTTTTGGCCGCAACGAGCAAAGATTCGTTTGGAGAAGAAAGGGTCCAGAGTTTCATGAAAATAACCTCTTGTCAAACTGTTAAGCTTGGGGGTGAGTTAATCATCCTTTGGGCTTGTATTGCAGCCAGCAGCACAGGAAACATTTTACCAGTAGAAGAAAGAATGGATTCCAACAAATTTCAGCAAATTTTGGACATGAACTTTCACTTTCACTGCTGTGAAAAAGTTGAAGTTGAAGAGAGGATGGCTTCTACAAATGGATAATGATCCTAAAGACACTTCCAAATCCTCACTGTTTCACATTAACAGGCAGAAACTGAAGGTTTTGCAGTGGCCTTCCCAATCACCTGACCTCAACATGATTGAAAATCTATGGATAGACCTGAAAAGAGCAGTGAGTAACAGACATCCCAGAAATCTCAAAGAACTGGAAGACTTTTGGAAAGAAGAATTTATGAAGATACCTCAAACAAGGATTGAGAGACTCTTGGCTGGATACAAAAAGTGTTTACAAGCTGTGTGATACTTGCCAAGGGGGGCAGTACAAGGTACTAACTCTGCAAGCTCATGGGTCACAGGCACATTTGCTTCCTCCTGCAGCTACATGAGGCATAACTTTGCCATTTAGCAATCCCTAAACCACCATGTCTCACATGATGATGCATATTAGCCCCTTCTGAAAGATCAGGTTTTTCATAGAGTTGTCCAAGTTCCTAAAGTGATCCAACAGAGAAACCAGTACTGTTGATGTGATGTAGTCTAGTTGGCTAACAGTGCAGCACTTCACAATCAAACCACAACGGTTTGTTTATCACTTCATCAGTGCAGAAACTCCTGTGGTTAATTGTTCAGCTGCAAGTCACATCTGTACCTGCACTTTGAGGGTGAGGGTGTGATTTGTGGCAAAGGTCTTTGGACACATAGAACATCAGCTGGTTCTGAAATGCGGCAGGCGAATTGTTGTATGTCTAACTTTGGCACCTCCTTTGGAGAACCAAAAAAAGGTTGGCTATTCTTTAGACCGCTAGCTAAACTTACTCTTGATCCCAGAAGTATGAGTATTTTTGGCGAGTAGATATAGATCTAGATGATAAATCTAGAAGTAGATGACACCAGTGAGGTCAGCTGCTGTCACGACTGGTCAGACCACTTTTAATACATTTTCACTGGGAGGGAGTTTTCATCAACACTTACGCCTCGTTTCCACTAAGCCGTCCGGTACGGTATTTTAAACATTTCCATCGTAAAACAGACCCATTAGCGACCTGTACCTCTTGGGAGCTGTAGGTCCATTGGAAAAGTGGAACGGAACGGTTGGGGCGGAGCCGCTATAGCCACCTGTTGATTGGCAGAAAGTGATGACGACAGTAGAAAGCGCCAAAATAGCGCTCAATTAAGCTAAAATTTCCAACTTTTCTTAACTGCGGGATTCCTCTTAGCGACCCACAATCTTTTTTCAAACGTTATATTCCTGGTATACATGACATACCAGAAGTAAAGCAATAAAAAGACAAGCTACTGGATGACTCCCATTGATGCTTTTCTAGTCGTCGGACTACAATGACACAATGATTGGTGGTCTATACCATGTGTGCGCCGTGAAAACAAACCACTCAGTGTAAGCGAGGCTTAACTAAGTGGAAACACTCGCCGGAAGTAACTGGACCATACTGTACCACTCCTTACAGGACCGGTCAGCTCAGTGGAAATGAGGCTTTAGTGTCACTGTTGGGAGTGTGTTTTCACTACTTTTGTGTATTTGTCGGAATGTTCGTGTACAGTTTCTTTTAAAAAAAATTAGAATATCACAGAAAAGTGTTCATATCCACTATTTTATAAAAAAAAAAAAAAGTAACTTTCTTAGATATTAAATTCACTGTTTAACTGATTTCAAGTATTTATTTGTTTGTTTTTGCATTAACTGGGATTCCAGCACATAAAATCCAAGAAAACAGAATTTCAAAATGTTCAGGGGAAAAGATTCAGTTGAAACTGAATCCTCGCATTGGGATTGTTTGCTGCGACTTTGGAGACGAGTAGCATTAATGTCTCCCACTGCAGAATAATCCCAGGCCCGCCCTCATTATCCGTCATCCATCTGTTTAAATGCTTTCCCGCTAGCTTCCAGCCCCTCACAACCCTTAGCTAACATTAGTGGTGCAACAAAAACGATGAGGAATATCAGAGGTATTCAGCTGTACAGTGTTGATCCAGATTCCAGCTCAGACGAGGAAAACAAAGACATTCATGGATCTATTTGTCTGCAAGTGGATGTATTAGAATGAAGTGGAGCAGGTAGCTTGTACTGTAGTTTGTATGTAATTTTCTTTATATATGTCCTACATTATTAGAAAAATGCTGCAAGAACATGTTAAAAAGACCAAAAACACAATGTTCATCGGAGTAGGACTTTAATGCTCTTATTTCAGATTTCCTTTGTGTTTTTTTTTTCCATTAGAGTTTCCGTTTTCCCAGGTGTTCCCTCATAACCCAGTTCCTTGTTTCAAAGTTTGGTCATTTGCTTGTTGGCGACATATTTACATGCATGAGATTGCAGCTTGTAGCTCCATAAACAGTAAGCATAATGTAGTGAGTACAGCCGGACGTCTGACGACAGTGAATCTAAACATTTCACTCATGATTTAAGATCACTGATTTTGCCATCTCTCCTCCTTATTTTTTATTTTTACATCAGATTCAGAAATTCGTCGGGCTCTCGTTCAAAATGTGCATTCTTCAGTTTGACATGTTTATTAAATTGAAGGGTTAGTTATGGTGGGTTTCTCAGGCTCTGCCAGCTGTCACATCCCTTCTGTCAGAAGCCGTTTAATCATAAATTAGAAAGTCATCTTTGGATTTGGTTTTGCACGTTTCTTACAACCATGTCTTAATCACATTAATACATGAATGGTCTCTGCAGAAATGGCATTTCAACATGTTTGGACATTTTGATGTCAGCTGCAGAGCTGGAAAAGAAGGATATATAGGGAGGAAAGACTAGAAAAAGGAAAGGGCTTCTAAAAAGAATTGGTTGGGAAACATCTGGAAACACTTGACTGTGAATAAAAAAGCATCTGGAAGATGATCCCATCCTTATGCAGTAAGAAGTTTAGATTGCCAGATGTTTTACAATCTAATTTGTTCAAGCATATCATGAGGTTTTTTTTCATTTTTTTGAAAATATTTGTCTGTTTTTATTGCTATCTAAACATTATTTTAACTTCTTAGCCTTACTTTGAATTCATGTTCCTGGATGGGTGATCCTCAGTGCCTGCTCAGCCTCATGAGGCGGGTAATTGCCATGACGATGCCCTCTGTGGTCGTGCTGACTCCTGGTGTGAACAGAATCATAAGAATTTGGTTTTGTTCACACTTGCAGCAAATCAGATGTCACAAACCCAATCTTTTGATCTTGAGGCCTCTGAACTAGAGAGTAGCATGTCGGCATCCCTGATGAAATGAGAGACTCCTGCTAACAACAGCATGGGCAGCTTACACATTCAGAACTAAACCCTTAAACGTTAGCATTCCAGTTTAGCAGCAACATGTGCTGCCCCTCTGAATCTCACGCAGCCCTTTTCACAAAAGCAGGGCTGTGGATCAGCAGGACTGAGCTTCCTGCAAACCACACCTGCCAGAAGCAGGGAAGTGATCCTGGATTTTGCAGGAGCTGAACCCAAGATAGGCTTTAGAGCAGCATTAGGAAGCCGCTTTAATGGCTAACTTGAGAGCGGCTCTGTAAATGCAGTGAGGGCGCACCCTCAGTGAACATAAATGAGAGCACTGACATTAAAAATTGCGTCGTTGGTCACTCATCTCCAAGTTAGACGTATGTCTAGTTAGACGCAGTCATCTCCACAGCTGCTGTGAACAGCTTCCCACCTCTGTGCTTCTGATAACTGTCGCAGGTGAAGCAAGGCTCTGTTATTTCTGACTGCCTGAAGCATTTTTAATCACAATGTTCCTCTGCTGCCTATATCCACCTGCATCCAATACTGCCTGCGGTTATTGACACCAGTTGGCATCAAAATGGCAAGACGTGTTATTTATTTTGGTCTTGAGACAAAAGGAGAAGTAAGTGTAGCCGCTGTAGGTTAGAGGACATTGTTATGAAGATTTAATGTCATTGTCTAAGGATGTATTCAGACTGGACACATTTGGTTATCTTAAAGTGACAGGATGATGACATGACAATAACAGACATGAATTCAATTCACTTTGAATGAAACTTCATCAGTAGCATCTAACATTACAGAGCCGGTGTTGTCAGTGGTTCAGACTACAGGCTAAAGAGAAGAAACAACACATTTATGATAGAAAATAAAACACTTCATAGACTGTGTGAAATCGTTGCATTTAACATAATATCATTTTTTGAAGTAACACCTGTAGTTTTTCTTTGTAAAATAATGTAATAATTTGTTGGGTAAAAAGGTGCCTGACTGGTAGACTTTTTTCATTTACCGGCTAACTTGGCTGGTGAGTCAAAAATGACATGAAAATGAAGATTATTTCACCAGTTTAGAAACTTTATCTACTGAAATTAAAGCTCTTTTATGAATTAAAAAGTTGATCTCTTCAGGTTTTCCAGAGTCCTCAGACCCTCTGATGTGGCTCTTTGACGTATTTGTCTAGGTTTACGTTCAAATCTTTTTTTGGCGAAACCTCCTTTAAGTCCAAGCATGATTAATTGATAAGATGGCCTTGGATTGAGAGCAAAATGAACCAGGAAAAAACTGGTGTTTGGCATCAAAGGATTCAAACTCAGATGTCCAATAAAAGCTTTTACTGCGTCTTTGCAGCAATAAAAAAACAGTCTGCGCTTTGAAAGAATTCGGGTGTTGTTTGCAGAGTAACCAGCCTTCAGCAATAATCTTTATTTACAACCCACTGTTTGTCAGAAGTCAGTGAACTGACAGCAGGGAAGCTAAATCTAGAAGCGCTGAATCACAGTGTCCTTTATCTTCATCTTCTTTCCTCCCACTCATGATGCTTTTTTTTAACATTTCTGTGGTGACTCATCCTTATCTTAACCTCTGCCCCCACCCGCATCTTCTCCCTCTTCTTCCCTGCTCCATCTTTTTATCATTAGCTTCTTTTTAGATTTAAAATCTGTAGTTATTCTTTAGAAATCTTTGTTTTTTTCATTACCAACATTTCACATTCACCATCTTTCGTTCTTCTGCTCCTCCTCATCTTTGATTCCACTCCTCCAGCCTCCTTGAACCTTCCTTTTCGTCTCATTCTCCTCTTCCTCTCTTCCCAGGATTTTGCGATGGCTGGTGTGTGGCCGCGTGGGTCCATTATGGATGTGGAAAGCCCTGCTGCTTTTTGTGGCCATTGTTTTTGCCGGACAGCTCCTGGGGGTCATCTTCAACAGGAGGTCAGGATTTATATATGTATTTATTGCTTCTCTGCATTTTTCTGCACTGCTCCACCATAATGCATGACTGTTTCCTCATCAAACTGAATTTCCAGAAACACTTGAGCATTGACAGGCTGCCATGATCTTCAAGTATGCTGAGAAACTCGTTCTTCAAATTTTGAGGGTTTAATTTTGGTTAAACAGGAAATAAAAGGCTGAGAAAGACATAAGAGATGAGGCCGTTGACACTTAAAAAAACTGCTAATAAAAATAAAAGCAAGCTTTAAAGGACAAAGTATACTTTAAAGTACAAAAACGTTTCTCTGATTGAACAAGAAAAGATAAATAATGCAAAATATAAATGTGTTTTACAGCAAATAATTCAGACTTTTTTTTACTTTTATGTTGTGTTAGTTTAAACCCAAGTCTTATAAAAAGAAACCTGTAATGATTAAAGTTATCAATAAAAAAAAACAAATGCTCGTGAGGATACAATCATTTTACTTTTGCAAAATCTAGAAAAAGTGGACTGAACTATCAAAACTGTGTTTCATATTTTGATATAGGGTCGCATGTGTAACATTGTGTAAAATTAGTGATCAATATCGATATGCGACACATGAATAAAAAAACCCCAGAATAAATCATTTTCATTTCACTGCTAAAGTTTTATCGTAAATAAAAGTCAACATGGCTTTAATGAATCTCCAAATGACCTCTGTTACATAAGATGCGGGCATCTGCATTAAAGGGCTCCATCTGATTGGTTATTGATGTTAAGAGCTTGTTTAAAAACTTCAAGCTGTCATGAGATTATTTTAGCATGTGGATAAACATTTAGGGTAACCATTTATCGCACTTTGCGTTTGCGATGCATCTACAGCATGATGGTGATATTTTAGATTTATGGTGCACATCTATTTTGATTTAGTTTTCCTTTATCTGGTGGAATTCCTTTATTTTTGTTTGTTCTCCGCCTCTTGAAGCTGCCCTGAAGTTCCAGACGTTTCCACATTCCTGGTTGTCAGAAATGTTTTCATTGGTGGTGGAGACCTTCACAGGAAACGGACTTATCTGATCTAACATTATGTTTCGCTCTGAGACCCTTCACTGTAAAATCGTGAAAAAGGAAAGTAATTGGTTCCTCTCTTCCTTTGGGATGTTTTCCAGCGGAGTGCAGCCAGCTGTGCACTCCATCTTCTCATCCCCTGATGCTCAGGGGCCGTCCCTGGGTTCCTGTCAGCCTCACAACCACATCATGTTCCTGAAGACCCACAAAACAGCCAGCAGCACGGTGCTCAACATGCTGTACCGCTTCGGAGAGGAGCACAACCTCCGCTTCGCCCTGCCGCTGGGTTACCAGCTGGGATACCCGCTGCCCTTCAACGCTCACAGGGTCAAAGGTTATCGAGGTCCCAGAGTGGTGGAGTTCCACATCATGGGCAATCACATGAGGTTTAATAAACTGGAGGTGAGTTACCCAGAAGGAAAGACGGGTGGACCCAAGTGTTACTGGGTTATCTGTTCCACACGCTCCAAACACGCACACTTCTTTAGTTTTATGTTATTTTATATTAAAAAATAAACTTATAAATATCCCAAAAGGTTTTTTGCTCTCCATAAAATATATCCTGTCACAATCATACAAATATAAAAACATGCTGCAGAACAAAACAAGCAAAGCCTGTAAATAAAAATACCATTCCTGTTTATCAGCAAACACTGATCAGATCATTCCGTTTTCTTTGCTTTTGTGTCGTTTTTATCAGAATTGGACTCCTGGCATCATCTTTTAACATCAAGTTCATTTCTGTTTGGTGTGTGAGGTTCTGTGTCTTTGTGAAATGCATCAGAGTGAATTGATTTTTAAAAACCCGTTACTGTCAATGCAATTTTTTAGATCTTAATAAAACATTAAAAACTAAACCAAATGATTTTTAACTTGAGATTACTGCAAAAATATTTGGTGTTTTCCTAATTTTTGTGCAACACCAACAATAAAACACCTTCCAAAAAACTTGTATGTATTCATAGACAAATGATCTACTGTTTATTTATTAATATCTGAAAAAGTGCAGCTGTGTTACTGCCTGCATCACCTGCTCTCTTTTCAGTGCAGTTTTATGTCAGATACAAACACCAAAGAAACGATCAACTTAAAATAGATCTATAGAAAAAAAGACGTAATAAAAATGTATAATATTAAGAAAAAAAAAATTTATTTATATAAATGAGATTTAGAGAACAGATTAGTGGACACGTTTTTATTGCTCTCATTACCTCACAATGGCGAGGATGGTTTACACGTGAATCTCTGGCTTATCTGCGCTCGTCTCCGCTGAGACGCGTTTCCTTAAGGAACCCCTGGTCCGAACCCAAACCCGCCCGCATTATGTCCACCAGCCCAAACCTATTTCTGCCCGCAAATTTAGGATCTAAACCGGTCAAATGGGCAGGAAACCGCCCTTTCTGACAACACTGGTTTGTTGCAAGGCAGCTGATGCAATTCATGATGGGATTTGTAGTTATTTTTATAGTGAAGGTCACAAGCGCATTGTGATTGGGTCTTCTGTCAGCTCTGGAAGCACAAGGAATTGTGGGATACCATTAATTTAATCTTTCTGGGTGGATTGAGGTTTAAGTCTGGGTTTTTGTCAGTGTTTTCTGTTGTCTGGCTGTTTTGCTCTTAGTTATTGTATCCTGTCATGTTTATTTCTTTCTGCACCTTGAGTGAGGGAGGATGATGGCCCTCTTGAGATGTTGCTCCTGAAAACAAAGCTAGAGTTTCTGATAACTCGTCTCTCAATCCTCTTAATATTTTTTTCCATTGCATTATGATGAAACTAGCGTGACATGTGGCCACATAAATAAAATGAATTGCTCTTGCGGGCCAGAACTAATCACTGGGCCCGCGGGCCTTGTGTTTGACACCTGTCATACAGCAGGTGAACTGCATCAATTTCATGTTTTTAACTTTGTTTCCTGGTTGCAGGTGGAGAAGGTGATGCCTGCAGACACATTCTACTTCTCCATCATCAGGGATCCGGTGGCTCTGACCGAATCCTCCTTTGCCTATTACAAAGAAGTAGCTCCTGCCTTTAGGAAAGCCAAAGGGTTGGGTGACTTTGCGGATGACCCCAACAGATACTACGATCCCCGCCTCCGCAACAACCAGTACGCCCGCAACCTCTTGTGGTTCGACTTTGGCTTGGACCACAATGCTAACTTCTCTGTGAAGCTGGCTCAGCGTGGAGAGGACCTGATCCGCCGGACCTTTAAGCTGATTCTAATATCGGAGTACTTTGACCAGTCCATGATTCTGTTAAGACACGCCCTCTGCTGGCCGCTGGACGCCGTGGTCTCATTCAGCCTTAACGCTCGTCAGCAGAAGCCCAGCGTTGGAGGGGTGAGTGGAATCTGGATGGGCAAAGCAGCAGCTGGCGTTGGAGGTGGGCATTCACAGGCCAGGATGCCGCCCAACCTGTCACTGACTGAGGATCAGCGGAAGAAGCTGCGGCAATGGAATGCCTTAGATTGGTACTTGTACAAAGCCTTCAACCGGACTTTCTGGGAGGAAGTTGAGAAATTTGGCCGAAAGCAGATGGAGCAGGAGGTTATGCTTCTCAGGATGAGGAGGGAACATCTTGCCGGGGTTTGTCTCAGAGACGGCGGGAAGCCTGTTGAGGCTCACCGAATCCGGGATAAGAATATCAGGCCTTTCCAAAGTGGATTTGTGAGAATTCTGGGATATGAGCTCCAGCCTGGGCTGGACAATTCCACCAGAATGTCTTGTCTAAGGATGATCAGGCCTGAGATCCAATACAAAGACCTGCTCGATTCTAAACAGTTTCCACAGGTACCCCCCATCCAAATCCCCCCGAACCCCATGCTGATAGCAGCAGGCACTGGACCTTTTTTAAGAGCAGAGTCTAGAAAAAGAGAGAAACCTGTGGTGTCGGAGATTGGTGGGAGGACTATGGATGAGGGGAGCAAAGACTGGGACGGTAGCCGTTTAATCCTGAGAAACCAGACTGCGCTTCGAGGATCAGGGACAGGAAGGTCTCCATAGTGTGTTTTGTATCTCAGAGGTTCGGTTTACACCGGAGAAAACGCCCAGCTTCTCCTTTGCACTTCCAAGTTTTCCTTACCTTTTGTTGGTGGTGAGATGTATTTCCAATCCAATGGAAGAAGCGTCCAGTTCCTTAACAGATGTGGGTTGTGGAAGTCAGTTGTACGTGACTGCAGGTCGTGGGGGGACGCCGTTTTAAACGGTTGAAACTTCAACAGAATACACTAGAGCTAGACCCAGACATTGTAAGCAGGTCATTCCCCAATCCATTTAGTAAAAAACGAATCGTTTAGATTGTTTAGCAAAAAAAAAAAAAAAAGTACACTCAACTCTAATTTAGTTTGGATTTTCTTACCAGATGTGCATTTATTAAAACAACCCAATTTGTAACTAAAGTTCCTTAAAAAGTCACATTTATGAAGTGATGGAAAGACGTGTGGGTGTTAACTTGTAAACAATAATAAATGCGCTCCTAACAAGGGTTTTTTGGCAGCATTATCCTGGGATAAATGTTTTTTATAGGTACAATGACGAGAACAGTGAGCCCCACCAGGACCAGTGGAACAAACCTCTTCTAGCAGACCTCTGGGGAACATGAGAGGAGAAAATTCTTCAGGGCTCATGTTACGGCTGCAGTCCACTCTGTATTCAGCGGCTACACCGCATCCGATTCATGTCACTGTTTGGACATGCGCCATCCTTCAAGTCTTCATGCATGAACTATGTCTGACGTTGGTGTTCCTGTTGGTTGATGTCAGCTATGAAGGTTTTATCCACTCATAGCAATTGCATGTAACAGAATCGACCTCCTGCTGCATTATTTTTTTTTTTTCCTGAAATTCCTAGAAAATTCCTCCCAGCTCATTCTTGAAAGCTGAAACGAGATTCTGAGGCCCAGGCCGGACTCACGGTTCCTGCATATTTACACATCAACTCTCCAACCTCAGATTTCCTTTCTCCTTTCCATGAAACAACTGTTGATGTTAATCAAAAACACTGACATGCTCTTGTACTGAAGCGAGGGAAACAATGTGTTTGCTCATGGATGGGTCACCGCAAACCTCAGAGCCAACAGGTTTGTGACAAATTCGCTTCATGTTGTATAGTTATCCTTAGCTTAAAGACCATTCTGTTCTTTCCCTGTGGTTCTCCAGGTTTCTCTCGTCATCAAAAACCAAAGAAACGCTCCTTTAAGCTGGAAGGATGTAAGCTTTGGATGTTGGTTCTTTCATGATCAGAGAACCTGTAGGACACTGACATTGTGAAGATCTCCTGCCTCTTGCTTAGGTAGGCGTGGTTTAACGGTTGATGCAGTCGGCAAGTCTAAATAAAGGTCAGTTTGAGTGTCTTTCAGGTCTGCACTTTGGTGTAGTTTGCATGTTCTCCCCTTGGTTTTCTCGGGCTTCCTCACACAGTTCAAAACCTCCTTCATAGGTTCATTGGGGATTTGAAATTGCCCCCAAAAAGTGTTTGGTTGTCTGCGGACAAATTGTCCAGGTTGTACCATGATCGAAACGTAACTGGGAACACTCCAGCAACCCCGTGACCTTAAGTTAAAAAAATGGATGGATGAGTATGAGTGTCTTTTAGCTGTATTCTGTGTTATAGACAGCAGGGGGCAATGCAACCGGCTAGACGACTGAATTTCTTGCTTAAAATGAATACAGTCTCTGTAATGTATTGTTCACAACGAGCATGGGACGCCTGGCGTGAACGTTGCATAACAGCATGGCCATATGCTAAACACATTTAGCATACTGCGAGCATATCGAACACGTGTTTAGCATGTGGTGTTCACACTTGACTGTTGCTACTCGATTCTTGCGCATGTACCTACGGTTGGAAGAGGCTTGGCGCAAAACTTTGGAGCGGTGCAAATTTTGTTATCTTCCTATATGCCAAAGTCTTTGCGCCATATGATTCCAGGTGGACACAAGCCACCTGCTCCATCTCCAACTCTTCCCGGTGGTACAGTCCCCTCTCTTATGCCACGGTCACAAATACAACTGGCACAACGATGGGGAGGCTTCAGCAGAATCCTCAAGATTTCATGATGCTGCTCGATTTTTTTTCTTTTAAACCGTTGGCGTGATCTTGAATGATGATGGTGGCAGTCAGGCGTGCAGAGTGGCCTGCTTTTTATAAACCTCAGGGTTATCGGATGACCGGTGGTACTTGATATGGACAGCCGCCATCTGGATACCTTTAGACATCGTCCAAATGGAGCTACTGCCGCTCAACGACCTGCCCTGTGGCCGCCCAGCCGTTGCCCAATTCTGCCTGCCACTGGACTGCCACTGCACAACCTCGAAATGTGTCTGGGCGGCCATTGACCGATGTCAACTTTTAGAGAAAAATTGACCAGTCGGCGTAAAATTTTTAATTTCTCTAAAAACCTCAGTTGCCACCACGCAGGGAGTAAAAACGTGACTCCCGTCTTCCTCTGAGCAGGAAAATGAAGACGTGAGAGAAGGAAGCTCTTGAACTTCCACATAGGCAGACTGAGTGCGGTTCTGTTTCTGCCGCATACATGTCTTGACAGAGGCTCTGCTTTAATAAAGGATGTCCCTCTGATTGACGCTCTGATGAGCACAGCCCACACAAACCCATTTGCGCCCTCTGCTTCTGAGCCAGGATGTGACGTTCAGTCCTGTTTCTGCTCAGTGGCAGCTCTGAGGCTCCCCTTGGCTGTTTACTGCACAGGTCGATGAATCCACGATCGTTCAATGTTGAGCTGCTGATGGCTGGACCTGACGGGTCTTCTCCTGCCGCGGACTGAGCATTCAGCACCAACAGAAAGCCACCGCAAGCCCTACTGTATCACCCGTTAAAATGGAGCATGCCCAACAAGCTCAGAGCATGGGCGTAGCCAGACAGCTTTCATGGTATAATCGGAATCACATAATATTCTAGAATATTCCTTCATGATCATGTTCAGAGTAGTAGTTTGTCCAGAACAGAAAGAGTCAAAAAACCGACATTGATTGTTCTGCAACAACTCTAATGCCATCAGAGAAACAAGTCCTGTCTTGTTTGATCATCCTCATCAGATTAGGGTTCTTTTTTAGATGAATTATTGTCAGAATTTAAAGCAAAATCGGCTGATTTTTCCAGAATAGTTGAATAATTTGAACTCCTGTAATTTCTGTAACCAGAATGACCTTTTATTAAAACTTTCTAGTGTTTCAGGATCTCAGTAGGGAAGAAAAACAAAACAAAAAATTAAATCACCAGCATTCTAGAGCAGACCTGCTCTAGAAACCACTTTTCCTGTTCCAAATAAGAGTTGTAGATACATTAAATCCTCGTGCGGTGTTGTATGGCCGCAGATGCAGAAGCCTCCCATTTTTTCCCGCCCCCCCTGCCAGCCTGTCAAAGCTGCCTGCAATAAACTTTTATCTACATAGCAACCAGTTTATGTTTTTGCCACCCGGGGTTGACCAACAGGTTTATGTCATTTTTAGAAGAATCAGCAAAACTAAATTTTTGAATTTCCTTGGCAACAGAGGTTTTTTCTCAATTACGCCCGCATTCCTGATACAATTATGTCATATGACATATCGTTCTATTCAGCGTGAGCCAACAAATCATGTCCTAACATTTTCACGATATTCCTGTGAAAAATGATGAACAGGGGAGCAACACTTTTTGTGACACATTGTCACGGTAGCGCTGTTTTAAGGTCGTTCAGATTTCTACATTTTTTCCTTAGTAGGTTCCCAATGCTGCTTTAGTGGTTATTTTTTTGGGAGGGAGGTAATTGAAAATGGAAATGAAACTTTTGGTGAATTTTTGAGTATGCTGTGATCAGTCTGGTCCTGACCAGTCCAGGTCTGCTACAGGCCAGAATTTAAGAAGTTATTGAGCACTAATGGTGTGTTTCTCTGAAATATGTTAACTGGGATTTTTATTTGGCATATGACATAAATGGAGCAAGTGATCGAAAGGCTCCACGTGGCCCAGTACCGTCAGGGGCAGATGTTTACAGAAACGGAACCAGAACGCAGGCTTGAACTGACAAATATGAATTGTGACGCGCATAAACACGGAGCAGCTGAACCCTCTGCTGGTACAAGACCTGAGCCCAGAACTCATAGTGAGGTTTGTTGGCGTGCGGTTAAAGAAAGGTGACTCGGGCCAAACCACGATATCTGGTTCTGGATGGCAGCGTTGTGATTAATCATCTGTTAAGGATCCAGCTGTTAGACGCTGGTCTTTGCTGGAAAACTGTTGCTTCCGTGACTTTTCCTCCACTTGACTGAACAATCAGGAAAACCGAGTTTTGTTTTGTTTGTCGCGTCTTTGTTTAATAAATTCACGCCTCCGGCTTTGTGGGGCCTTTTGTTGTCACTCATTTCACTACTTCTTTAGTACTCTCCAAAGGATCGCATGGCAGCGGGTTTGAACACCTGCGGAGCATCAGAATGATCAATGTGCGACCTTTCCTGCCGTCGGCAGCATGAATAAGAAGCAGCGCCGGCGATCGTATCCTGCTGGACACAGCCCAGCTTTGAGTCTTGATGAGAACTGGACTTCCTCCTATTGTTCCCTGAGCTGGAGGAACACAGCTGTAACTCTGCTATGACCTGAACCCCCCCATTATGTTGACGTTTGTATTTAAGGTCTTACTATTAATATGCATCCATTTTTTTCTTGACCTTAATAAAGCAGCATTTCTTCAGTTCTGTTGTTTGTCTTTGATGTTGAGAGGAGTCCGGGTCTCAGGACATCCTGCGTTCTCGGTTTCTTTCGCACCTACATGGCTGCAGAAGATGTTTCACTTCCTGTCAGGTCTCTGCACAGCACTGGAGCTGCACCTCTTTCACAAGCCGCTTTGAGTGCGGAGCTGACAGGTTGACAACAGCAGAGGAGGTTCACATCAAAGAATTCAAATAAATAAGTCAATTTATTTTGACTGAAAATTACATAGTTGATAAATCTCATTCTTCCTTTTTTTTAATTTTGCAATTTTTTATCAGCCTAAACCCTCTACATGTCAGGACGTAAGATAACAAACACAGAAATGCATTTGCATTTATAAAATATGATCAAAAAACAAGATTACAAAAAGAGAGAGGACAGGAAACTGTCATGTACATCCAAAAAATATAAAGCATTTAGGAAACACTGGAACTATCACTACAGCACTCAAATTAAACTGAAAATCAAGGACAACTGTTTGATTCTTTCAAAGATTTCAAGCTTTGTTTTTAGACATTTAAAATATATATAAGAACTTCTCTGAGTTCCAAACCTTTACAAGCTTTTGCTCAAAATCAGCAGAGGCCAGAATTTAATGTCTCATTTAGAGCTAGAATCAGAAATGAGGAAATTATGATTAAAATGAATCCAAACCTTTTTGCTCCAAACTCACACATATAGAGAAATTTGATAAGAACTTAAATTTCACTGTAATTTGGGGCTCAATTTTAAGATATTTTTTCAAAGTTCATTAAAGTTAGACTGGCATTCATTCTCATTCTTTTGGAAGCAAAAATGTAGATTTATGTTCTAAGAATAAGTGCTAGTTTCAGGTTAATGAAGATGGACCAACATGTACTGTGATCATTTTCTCATTTGGTTCTAGAATGAATCATTTCCATTTATTACACTCGTTTTTTTCACTGTAATCAAAATGAACTACAATTAGTTGAATAAGAACTCAAAAAATACAAACAACTGGCTTAGAACTAGCAAAAAATACTTATTATTGGGCTGTGTAACATTCAGTTAGAAGGTATTCTTACAGCTTTTTAGTTAATTTTATTTATTTTTTTCCCTTTTTGAATTGTTTGTGTGGAATTTGCTTCTAGATTTTTATTTTTTATAAATGTATTTTTAAGTAAAAACTGCATGGACAGATCATGTTACTACTTTCTATTGATTTTTGTTCTCCAGATTAATGTACTTTTTCCCATTTTTAGACAACCACTTTTTGCAGAAAATAAACTACTCTGCACTAAAATGTCAGTAAAATATAAAGCCCTAGTACAGTAAATACAAAACTAAAACTCAAGTAAGACTGGAAACAAGATTTTCAAAGTTTATGTAGAACATTGGTTAAATTAAAACTTCAATTAAATATAACGCTTTTTTTAATGAAATGAATTATGAAGTGATTCCAAGGACCTGATGAGGAGAAGGAGTTTTCTTGGCAGTCAGAAAAAAAGCATAAAGTGTTTAAAGAACCACAGGTCTCACATGACTTGGCAAAGGTCATACAGACCCTTTTCAAAAAATAAATTCATAAAGACATGCTGGTGTGAGTATGATGGTATGTTTTGCAATTCCCGGACCTGATGGCTTAAAGGGAGCTTTTCCATAGAACGACAATGTTCTTTGTGAGTTTATGACTCAAACTGAGGGGCTGCAGGCCCAGTGGCAGTTATCCCAAGAGCTGGATTATATAGTGGGTTTTCAGCGCAGCACACAGAAGCAGACATCTTTATCTTCCTAATTAAGGAAAAAAAAATGCATTCAGTTCAGATTTGGAAGATAGTAGTGGCACAGTCAGAGGAGTCTAGTACAAGTCTGGAGCTTTTAATCATTAAAAACCTGTGGATGCCAGCCAGAGAAATAGTTTTACTGTTTAACTGTAACATGAGTTTGACCACTACAGAAACATGTTATCTGATCATAAAGTAATGCTCTGATTTGTTTACCTTATAAATTATTGATCAAGAAAGGAGTTTTCTTATTTTTCTTTTGGACAAGCGTTAAGAAAATCCCATTACCCTGAATTACCTGGAACAATAAATTAAACAGCTAAAGTACGATTGTCTGTTAAAATGTTTTTACAGCAAAAGATACAGTTTTTTTGTTTGTTTTTATTTACTTTTTTCTTGTAAAATAGTGACCTCTTGAAGCATACATTTACGAATTTATTCTCATAAGTTGTTAATTTTTTTTATCTATAATTGCTTAATTGTATTCTTGTAAAATGTTACCTTTTCATCTTGAAAATTTAACAACTTTTTACTCTTAAAATTTAAACTTTTTTCCTTCATAATATTACAACCTTATCCTTGTAAAAGTTTATTATTATTTTTTTTTTACAATTATTCTCATAAAATTTCAACTTTTTTCCTCAAAATGTTGTTCTTCTAAAAATTTACATTTTTCCTGATACTTTTATGACTTTATTCTTGCATAATTTAGATGTTTTAAGCATTTTATTACTTTATTCTCATTAAATTTGAACATTTTTCCTCAAATTTATTTGTCGTTTTTCTTGTAAGTTTGATTATTTTCATATTTTTCTTTAAAAAAAAAATCTAATTTTTTCTCATAAGTTTAAAACATTATTTTTTTTAAATACAATTTTAACTTTTTCATAATAATTTTATGTTCTTAAAATTTATATTTGTTTTTTTACGACTTTATCCTTATTAAATTTAAACTTTTTCCTTTAAAACTTTAATGTTATTTTTGTAAATGTTAAATTTTTTCACATAATTTTAGGACTTTATTATCCTAAAATTATAAGCTTTTTTCTTTATTTACAACTTTTTTTCTTGTAAGATTTTGACATTTTTCTCATAAGTTTACAGCTTTGAAATTTTATCTTTTGTTCTTAAAACCTTGACTTTATTTTAAAAGTAAGAATTTAAAAAAAATTGACTTTACTTAAAAAAAAGTCAGCATTTTTCTCATAAGTTTATGGCATTATTCTTGTAAAAATTTGACTTTTTTCTCATAATTTTACAACTTTATCGTAAAGTTTCTTGTAATGTTTTATTGTATGGTGGCCCCAATACTCCATTGTGCTATTTCAAATCAGTTTCAAGAACCTGAACTTTGATTTCCTGCATCACATTGAAAAATACTGCCGTACGGTACTTTGTAAAGAAAAGCAAGTAAAGTCATAAGTTTATATGCAAACTTTATTTTTTGATTTTATGGAATACTATAAAAACTAAATCAGGAGACATTGAAACACTTTATAATGAAATGCATGGACGGTCCAGCTCCGTTACTGGAGAACAATTCAACTAATTACTGTTTAAATATATATAAGTTAATGTAAACAGTTTTTAAAATTGGAATTAAGAAACAAAGAAGAAATCAAGAATGCATGGATGGTTGCAAAAAAATACAAATTACAACACATGGACAAACTATCTTGTTTGTTTTCATTTGATCAATAAAGTTCCTATATTTTTTAATGACAAATTTTTTGGAGGAAACACTAACATTAGCCAAAAACAATATTTTCAAATATAAGTTAAGAAACAAAAAACAGAAAAGTGCAGAACAGATTGATGGACTCAGGTGCATCACAGTGGTGTTGATTTACCACCCTCTTCATCCTTTGATTCTTCATCATCAGTGTCTTTTTTGTTATTTGTGTTTTTGTCAGAAATTGAGTCTTTGTCATCATCCATGTGTTGATATGGAACACCTGTAAGACAGAGGCAGGAGTCAGAGAAGGAGCCGCTACACTCAGCGAAGTGACCCAAGCGTTAGTATGTGTTGGTCTTACCTGTAGGTTTCATGCTGAACGCTCCGTCAGTGAACTTCTTCTTCTTCTTCCTGCGGATCAAACAAATACAGGTGAGACGTCTTCACGTGATTCCACGCCGTTGCTTTCACAAACTGCTGATACTCACTTGGATCTCTTTTTCAAAACGCACACGACGGTGATTATGACGGCCAAGACAACCACCGAGGCCAGGACGGCGATCAGGATGATCCACTTGGTTTCTGCAGTGAAAACAGTGATGTCAGAAAGACAAAGGAGGCTGATGCATCCCAGCCTGAAACAGACCCAGCAGATCTAAGGGTCTCTTCATGCTGCTTTGGTTTGGTCTTTGGTTTCCAACGCTCTGCCACATGGCCACTATCCACTACATTTCATATAAGCAATCTAACATCAAACTACATCAAGTTAGCAAAACACGAGCTTCAGTCGTAGCTTTCTTGACTTTGAATTCAGGTGAGATCATGTCAAGAGTCTCCATAGTCAAGGAAAAGACTAGATTCAGAGGTCAGCCGATCAGGTGAAAGCCACACACAGTTGATCTAGGCAGTTTTTATGTGGGGAGTGTGATCTATCAATGGTAAAAGTGTTAATTCTTGCTAAATGAAACTTTGGCTTATTAGAAGTTTCATCAGTGTTATAAAGGGCAGATGCTGCCACGCTAAAGAGCACACACGGACATACAACCTTTATGCCTTAGTCACAGCGGCCCTTGTGGGTTGAGCTGTCTGCAGGTGAAAACTGGGCATATCTGAAAACTGACCATGAAAGATGAATAAATGATTTAATCCCGTGACACCAAGTTTTTGGTAAATCGGAATAGAGGTGTGACAGAAACAGCCTGGAGTAGGAGGATTTGCACCACTTTGACATTTTGCACCAAGACTCTTCCTATTGTAGGTGGTGGACATGCGCTGGTAAACAGTTGAAAGCCCCTCCCTGTTTGTCAAGTGTGAATGCCATGTGTTATTTGCACGTTCAAGAACCCGTGTTTATCGCCTGAATTGCTTGATGTGTCTGGAGCTTAAGGGACAAGCAGGTGGCCCGCGTGACATTTTAAGATTTTACACCACTCTGTGAGGGAAAATGCTCGTGCACATTTTTCTACGGGCATGCTATGAGTGACAGGTCGACACTTAAACGATACAGGGTGAAGTAGGTGAGACTACTAGTTGGTCTGAACCACTGACGCAGCTGCTCAGAAAGATTCTCTTACCCAGTCCTCCGGGCCGGATTAACTCACTCTCACAGTTCGTCCCCGCAAAGTTCTCTGCACATTCACAGATGTAGGTGTCGCTGCTGACTTCAATGCACGTTCCTCCGTTCAGACAGGGGTTGCTGACGCAGGGGCTCTCTGCAACAACAACACACAGCGTTCACCCTCCTGTCTGTCCTCTGTGTCTGCTACGGTCTCACGCCGGTGGGCAGATACCTGCTGTGGTCTCCTCACAGTTGGAGCCCTCGAAGCCCTCTGGGCATTCGCAGGTGAAGGTGTTGTTGCTGGCCTCCGTGCACGTTCCTCCGTTCTGACAGGGGGTGCTGAGGCAGGGGCTCTCTGCGACACAAAACATCATGACTCTAACACAAACACACCACAACCTCAGAGATTAGGACCCAGACGATGTCGGTAGAAGTTTTCCATGTACTTATCCACTGATGATAATATGATACTTTTCCCAGTGAAAGAACAGAGACGATTAGACATGAACCCAACGTTATTTGTAAATCTGATGAATCTCTTCTGTTTGTCGTCTTCTAAAAACCATCCAACCCTCACTTCATTTTTTGACCCTCAGAAGCATAAAAGATGACATTTGTGTATGTGACTGATTAAACATTGATTTACTTCAGGGAAGTAGAAGAACTTAAAGTCCTCAGACTCTGTCACTGTGACCTGAAATGTAATCATAAATAAAAAATGCAGCCTTGAAGGATGTATGAATATATAAAATATATCATGTAAATGCATGAGGGCACATTTTCACTTGAACTGAAAGACCCACTCCTTGGCGGAGTTGTTCAGTAGTATTGCACTTTTCTCCAAAAAGTGTGACTAACTTATGAATTTTTTCTTCTTTACTATGCATTCCAGAGCAACATAGTCTAAAAATTAAAACAGAAATAGTCCTTTCAGAGGTGCTGTGTTCTGAACTGTGAGTGGAAACTTTGCCTTACTTTTTAAGACAAGCAGACAGTGGTTCTACCGCATCAATGTCACACACCTCTGTAGCAATCTCGCCTAAAGTCATAGATGGTGCAGACGTAGCCAGCTTGACAGGTTTTGGGTTGGCACGCAGCTCCGGTGCTCGTGCTCACACAGGACTGAGAGCAGTCTTCCGTTACGAAGTTCTCATTCAGCTGCAGGATGGAGACACAGAAGAGGAGGTGAACCAGCTGTGGCCTGAAACAAAGCCACGCAGTGACCGCAGTCAGGGAAGGCTTCTCACTGGGTAGTATCTCTCCAGGAAGGTGCAGCCACACTCTGTATATGGCACGCAGGTTCCCTCGCTCATGACAAAGCCGGCAGCGCACTGGCACCCCTCTACACAGGCCGTGGCATCACACTCGGACGGTGCTGCAAGGTCAGCGCAGGACGACGGGCAGGGGGACATGCAGGCGGTGTAAGTGCTGTTGGCACCACAAGTGAGGGCTGCAACAAGAGAGCAAGAACTTTACCATGTTCTGTGTGTGTGTGAGAGGGTGCAAATAAGAGCGTGATGCTGCTGCGCCCCCTTACCACAGCCCAGCTGCTGCCTCCAGGACCCCAGCTTGACCTCGGCCTCCTGGCAGACGGTGGCATACGCCTCGTAACTGGCGCAGCGCAGCTCCTCGCTGCCTTCCTCAGCGCACAGGTCAAACACACAATCACTGAAACGACACACACTCACCGTGAGCGAGGGCTCAGTGCCACTTGTGCAAACACACACAGCGGATAACTCACTCCTGGAAGGTCTTGGGTGGCTGGGTGGCGTGGCAGGCGGAGAAGGGACCCTCTGGGTCAGACAGGGCTCCACATTTTGTCACACTGTTGTAGTCGTCGAGCTCGGACTGAGAGCAGTCGGAGGTCTCAAATCCAGAGTCTGGATCTGTCTCCACGTCTCTCCTGCGGGGAGAGATGTACGGTGACTAAGCCGACATGTTCCTTCAAATGCTTGCCAGTGCCACAGCTTGAAGTATCTCAGGTATGCTCTCTGACTGAGAGGAAGACCCCCTGTCCCACCTGTGGATGCGGGCGACAGAAGGAAGCTGGAAGGTCCTCGGTTCCGGAGCTTCTCGTTCGCTGACCCTCCAGCTGTCTCCAAACTCATTCAGGTCCCTGACCACGGTTCCATCGGGCTTCATGTACTCGTTGCTGGTGATGCCATCGTAGTTCCCACACAGACCTCTGACGGCGTTGCTGTAGGTTCTGGGCAGGATGACCTCTGGAACACGAACGTGGGATGAGCAGAGTCTCACAAAAGCTGTCGGGCGGGTTCAGTGAAGAGCTTTTACCTCCTCGACTGTTTCCATCAAAGCGCACAGTGAGTCCGAAGTCAGTGGTGAGCTGAAGCTGCTTGGAGTTCATTGTGATAGTTAGACCACCGACTGGACTCAGAGGTGGGGTGATCCGCTCCCCGTTGACCTGCAGCAGCAAAAACATGTTGTTTTATGAAACTTCAACCAAATAAATATTTAAAAAGCAAAAGAACGTTTTACTAACCAGGACAGTTTTCTTCTGCAAGAAGCGAACATCAACACCGTAGACATCGATGTACATCTGATCCAGGAAGGACACCCTCTTGTTCCCCCCCCGTCTAAGGTTCTTGCCCTTCACCATCAGGGGCTTGAGGGAGCCTTGCAGGTTGTGGTCCTGAGTGAGGACATATGTGTAAGGGCCCTGGTAGTGGTGGGTAAAGCCATCGAATGTCCGGTAGTGGGGGTCTCCAGAGATGGTGCACCTGTCGAACTCTGGGAAAACAAAGGAGCTTCAGTCAGATGGGCTGATGCAGGAAAGGGCGCTGTCCGTGCTCTGTCGTGAACCGTTCCTATCAGTGGACTCACTGGTGGGCTGGCAGTGGATGTCTCCATACTTGTCTGGGCCGCACACAGAGTTGTCGTCACAACTGTGGTCTTCACACAGGATTTGGCCTCCGAGGTTGCAGGTACAAGATTCGTCGCATTTCTCAGTCAGCCATGAGTCACCCACCTGTGTGTGCAGACCAGCAGGGTTTACGACTGGACCCAATGGGGTTTTGGGTGTTTTTAACATGTTCTCATAATGGAGGTCATATATACAGAAAATTCAACTTAAAATTGCATTTCTGAGTATTTCTTTGTCAAATCGTTGTGAATCAGGAGCAGACCAAAATGCTGTTTGAAAAAGATTGTATTTGTGACTCAGAAAATAAACTGGGTGGGCCACAAGCTCCCTGCTCCGCTCCATTCTGATGCATTCACTTGCAGACAAATACATCCGTGTTTTTATGTTGTTTGTCTCTTCCTTTTGCTTTGAATCTTACCATTTCTGATGGAGCTTTCTTCCTAATCTTTCATTTAAAGCAAATGTTTTAATTCACTGTCGCATCTTCCTTGCTCAGTGCGGGATTACATTAAAAACACTTTCATGTAGTGTGTTCATCCATAAAGACCATCAGAATAAAGTAAAAATAACATAGCTTTTTTGCAAGGACACGGACTGAACTGGAATTTAAAAATCCTTATCACTTTTACTAAGTTTGATAGTCCATGTTGTGGATTGAAGTTCGATAGCTTAAGGTGAACATCATACGACACCATGGTTAAAATCTCACACACACGGACAGACTGTCGGGCCAGTTTGCGGTTGAACTCACATCATGATACTCTCCGTCCGAGCCCATGCAGCCACATTTGTCCAGAGAGACGCACTTGTCGTCACTGAGGACGTAGCCGGCGTTGCACTCGCATCCTTCCACGCAGGCGGTGGGAGGCAGGTGGCAGAATATGGGGAAGAGGTCGGAGCAGGTCGGCGGGCATGGGGCGGTGCAGTCGGAGTAGTGGCTGTTAGGAGGGCAAGGCAGGGCTGCAGGGAGGAGCAATGTCTGAGGTCAGCACATCAAACCGCCTGCAGCATGACTGAGAGGAGCAGAAACTCACGGCAGAAGGTGCTGTTCCTCCATGTGATGGTGACTCCGGCGCTCTGACAGGCCTGAGCATACGCCTCCACGTTGTCACACAGAGTGGCCTGCATGCCGTTGTACTCGCACATGTCATAGATGCAGTTACCCAAGAAAGCGTCCGGGGACACCACAGAGTGGCATGGCCTGAAGCTGGCGGAGGTGATGACCTGCTCACACTGGGCCTTGAACTGCTCCTCTTCGTCTGCGGTGCAGTTGGGATGTATGTCCGGACGGCTGTCCGGCTGACAGCTGCAGAAGAAACCCATTTCAGTCAACCTACCGGAGGCTGCAAAGCTACGTCTGGTATTTAGATGCTTTAAATCATTTGAGTGAAATCCTAACTCATTCATTTTCTTTTGCTTGCTTCAGACCTTCAATCCTCCAAAAATGACAGATACATCACTTCCAAACAAATTCATGTCCAAACCAATGGCACAGCTCATTTTTAGCTGGTTGAAGCCATTGGCTGCATATGAGAACTGGACTGAGTGACCTCTCCCTCCCAACAAGTTCCTGCTAATTAAAATTTTTTTTGGTGATTTTTTTTTGCAAGTTATTCAAGTTATAAACTGGCAAATCAGATGTTTCAGATGCTGACAAGCTCAATGCTGATTGGCAAGAGCAGTTGCCATAGAAACGATGACTCAGACATAAACTAAACCCATTTCTATAGCTGTGTACACATGCGACGCGCTATCAAGAACGTTTCTTGAAAGCGCATTTAGCTCATGGTATTCACACTGGACAAGCAGGTATGGTTAAAATTCAACCTGGTTTACCTTGCAACGTGCGTTCAATAGCCACACATTTTGCCCGTAGAGCTGGAAAACAATTGAACAAAACGTACGCTGGGATGTTTGAACGTGATAGCTTTGAATGCAGAATCCCACAAGTGTACATAGAGTTTTCATTGAAAGTGTTCACTTGAACGTGTGTTGGCTAAGAGGGTGTGAACATAGCTTATGGGTGACATCACATTCACTCAGTCCACTTCTCATATACAGCCAGTGGTTGAAGCTTCTTCTTTAGTGAACGCTGTGATACTGTGGTTCCGACGATCTTTTCTAAGCACGTGTGAGACGGTAGCTCACTGACCCCGGATCGCTGTCTCCTTCAGATTTCCAGCTGTTGCCCAGTTCAATCACGTCCTTGGCTGGCTGCTTGTCTGGCTTAAGGTTGTCGTCAGAGGAGTCGTGGTTGTAGTTTCCACACATGCCACACAACTGGAGACACAGTGCCGCAGATCAGTGATATTTCTACTTGTTTAGCCATGCAACACCCCCGGATGCCAACGTGGTGAAAGACAGAGCAGAGAGTGTTGTACCTTGTTAAAATATTCTCCAGGAACTGTGATCTCTAGGTGGTGGACTCCATCAAACTTCACCTGTAGGCCAAAGCTGGTGTCCAGCAGGCTGTAGGATCCACTGGTTATCACTTTGGCTCCAATTGTGTCAATGGTCAGGGGCGTCCGCACCCGCCGCCCATTCAGCTAAACATGTAGGGTGCATCTGTCAGTTTTTACTGCGGCAGCAGGTCCACGTGGACCACTTTCAGTCAGACCACTTACCAGGACTCTGCGGCCCTTCTGCAGCTCCACCTCGGTGTCATGAGGCAGGAAGACTTTGACTGAGCGGACGTAGGACGCCTCCGGTTGACCTCGCTCCTCGTTTTTAGCCACCACTCTGAAGTCCGTGACCTGAGTTTTGTTGCACACCTGCAAGGTTTGAGTGCAGAGAGAGGCTTCACACAAGAGGAGATGTACAGCATGAAATGCACTTACACAAAAACAGGTAGGGTTTTGAAGTGGACGATGACCTTACTGTGCGATTGATACTGAAAAGGAAGTTCACTTACCTCCACCAGCGTGTATGTACAGGTTCCCATGAATGTGTGCATTACACCATCAAAAGTGTAGTAGTGCGGATCTCCGGCCACATGGCACACTCCTTTACCTGAAGGACAAACGAGTGGAAGGTAAGAACGAGGTGCTAAAAAAGTAAGGGTTCCATTCCCAGCCGGTCAGCCAACCTGTAGAGTGGCAATCTAGCACGCCCTCCACCACCTTGCACTCCTGTGCAGGGCTGCACTGCCACGGCTCGCAGCTGATGTTGTGGTTGCCATTGCACTTGCAACGCTCCGAGCAGTCAGTCTCTGTGAACCAGGTGTCCCCAACCTGCGCAGGAAAGAGTGCAGCTCTGATTAGGGGTACGTCTGTGACATCAGAGCACGTTCCCCTCTGGAGCACTTACGGGTCGGTACTGTCCATCCTCGTCCGTGCAGCCACACTCGCTCAGTGGGACACACTTGTCTCCGCTGAGGATCAGACCGTCGTTGCAGACACAGCCTTCCACGCAGGGAAGGTCGCAGGAGTCTTCAGGGTTCCCAGGCTCCTGGCAGCTGGGCGGGGGGCAGGCAGAGCCGCATGGAGTGTAGTGACTGCCCGTGGGGCATTTTAGAGCTGGAGGGGGGAAAGGGGAGCAAGCTGTTAGCCATTTACAGAGACATACATTTGAGATCCTTTGATTTTCCACTTCAGTGAATTTTGTTCCACAAACTGAGCAATAGCAGATTATAAAAAAGGTTTGTTTTTTAGTTTTAATTTGTATTTTTTTTTTGTCAAAGCGGAGTGTCGCCTTTTGACTTTCATCAGAAAAGGTTTGGAAATTCAAAGCTGTATTTAATGAGTCTGAAAACACAAGAAATCTGATGTTTTTAAGAAATGTGAGCAGTGTAAGAAAAAAAGTCCCACTTCTGAGAATGCTGGAATGTTTCAGCTATAGCGCCCCCTGTGGACTAAATATGAGCAACATTTTGCTTGAGTCAAAAACTGTCAAATTAGGTAAAGTATTTATTATTTCAGTATTTATTTATTCCTTCGTAAAAAGATTTTAATTTTATTCCATTCATTCACAGACAATTGAAGGAGTGTACGAATCACAAGAGCAAAAATCAGTAAGCAAAACCTGAAAGAAAGCGCATCGGATAATAAAGAGTTTCTTTTTTTTTTTTTTTTTTTTAACAAATTAAAGGATTTTAAGTGCACCTTTTAGTTTGAAAAATAGGGCAAGGGTCACTAAATTGGCTCTGATCAATTTTTTATTTGTTAGATTGACAGATTTCTGGCTGTACTACAAATGGTAAAATGAAGTTGTTTTTTTTAAACTACTGCTAACATTACATTATACTGCTGCATTTGTTGCGTTGAGATAATCCAATATGACACAGACTGTATTTTATTTTGAAGGAAATCATGTGAACCTCTATTAAAAATTTATAAACTATTTCAAATTTTGAAATGTCTCTTTTTGTTTTATTTATGCCAAAATAAACAACAATTGTTTATTTACAATCATTGCAATGCTAGCAACAACATAAATCCGTGTTTTATTTTTCTAAAGGGTGAAGTCAGACTTTGTGGCTCCTGTTGGGTTGTAGTCAGTGAGAAATCGATCCAAATGGCTTGAAGTCTTGAGAGATGCAGCCCTCTGGAATATTCTCATACTTGTAGCGTTCAGTTTTAATCATTTTTTGGGTTCTGCTTTGAAATTGCACCGTACTGGTTAGTGTTGTTTTAATGGAGCTGTTGAGTAATGATAATAATAATAATAATGATTATTTATGGGATTATTTACTTAAAAATGTTAAATCTATCAGTTTTAATTCATACCAGTTTTTCTAAAATATTAAATTATTTTCATATGAGATAATTGCAGGATTCATGACTGCCACTGTGACAAACAAACTGATTGAGCTTGTAAATATTTTTTTGACAATTTACTACGTTAATAGGTTTTTGATCACGCCTGTACAGCTTTGCCAATAATTTGACAGTTTTGGACGGTGTAGGTCATCACTGCTAACGTCTTCTGTCATCAGGAAGACTTACGGCAGAAGGTGCTATTTCTCCATGGGATGGTCACGCCTGCAGCAGCACACATGTCGGCGTAGCTCTCGATGGCCTGGCACAGAGCCACTGTCTGACCCCCGGTGGCACACATGTCGTACACACAGTTTTCAAAGTAGGGCTCAGGTGGAACCACAGCGTGGCAGGGCTTAAAGATACCTGAAAGAAGAGGTCATAAGATTGGAGCAGGTGAATTTGACATAATCATTTTCGTTAGGGTTACATCTGGACTTAGGTGGTTAGATTTAAGCATCACGTAAGTATGGGAAGAAAAAAAGGTGTGGTCGGGAAAGAACTCAAATTTGATAATGTGTTATTCACTTCTGAATGGATCATTTTAAAATCTGCAAGAAAACAGACTCTTTGTACAGTGTGGGTGTAGTGGTGAGTGTGTGTGCTACCGTTGGGATCAGTGATCATTCCACAGCTGGAGGGCTTCTGAGCTTCCTCCTCCACCTTCTCATCACACTCCTCCTGTCCTCCTCCATTTGTGCAGCTGCAGATGGAGGGGGGTTGGGGTCATGTAACAGGTCTGATCAGCTTTTAGACACAACAACATCAGTCCAGAGCATCAGAGCTCTCTGGCCTGATCACTATGGTTGACTCACTGGCCGTTTTGGCTGCTTGTTTATACGCATTTAAATCACATGGCAGCAACTCAATCCATGGACCAAACTTTCTGAGGAATGATTCCAGTACCTTGTTGAATCGATACCACCAAGGATTAAAGAAGTTCTGAAGGCAAAAGGGGGTCAAACCCAGTACTAGGACGGTGGACCTGATAAAGTGGTCGGTGAGTGTATGCGGAGACTAGTTCTAACATCTACAGAAAATCTAGCTCGTCGTTGGACCTTCTTCCGCTCTTACACGCCTCTGTTCATAAACCCCTCATCATTGCACAATTGGCATGCAGCAGAGAGGGAGAGGTCAGCTTCCATCTTCTGAGGCGAGACTCACTCTGGTCGCGGGTCTGGTACCGCCCAGCTGTCTCCCAGCTCGTTGGAGTTTGCTGCCGGAGTGTTGTCAGGTTTCAGGTTGTCATCGGTTGGGTTGTCGTTAAAGTTTCCTGCAAAAGTATCATCATCTGAGTCAGCACAGCGGAACTTTGGGGAGCAAAAAAAAAAAAACGTTTTTGCTTTGACACAAGTTCTGTGTCCTGGAGTTTGGCAGGATCAGTCCTTACCACACATGCCACAGAGGAGCCCGCTGTAGGAGGAAGGCAAAGTGACATCTGCGTGGTGGTTTCCATCAAATCGCACTCTCAAGCCAAAGGCGGCCTCCAACACCACAAACTTTCCACTGAAGTATATCTTCACTCCGCTGATGGAGCTGACAGGTGGAACCACCACTGTACCGTTGACCTGAAGAGCAGAACCAGAGGAGAAACCAGTGTACAGTCACTTGCTAAATGAAAGCTGATAGCAGAGAACATCTGTTGCACAGCTCTGAGATGTTCTGCAAAGGCAGCAAGAACTGAGACATCCACCATAAAAACAATGGCAGAGAAACTGTGACGGTCAGGTGATCTACCTGGACAGTGCGGCCCTTGCCGAGGATGACAGTCACGCCGTTCACGTTAATCACCACGGCTCTGACGTAGGACACCTTGGTGTTGCTGCCTCTGTGCTCATTCTGAGTGTCCACAGTGAAGTGCGGAAGGTCCGAGGAGTCGTTGCAGAGTTTGGTCAGGGTGTAGGAGCAGGCTCCCATGTAGTGGTGGGTGTGTTTGTCAAAGGTGGTGTAGTGAGGGTCACCAGAAACAGAGCAAATGCCATTTTCTGAGGAAAGACGTCAGAACATGAGTTGGGAACATGAAACAGTCCAGACAGGGCATGCACACCAGGCTCTGACTTCAGGGCTGCAGATGTTGAACATACCCAGAGGTCTGCATTCATACAGTCCGTCCTGTAGC
>BSAI01000105.1:1823321-1888253 GCA_036245035.1 Adrianichthys oophorus
TGCTGCTGTTGTTGGTGCCATCTTTTTCAAATCTTTAACATTTAACAGAAATCATATTCAGAATGCATGCAGTATGACAATTTTTATTAAATTATATGATTATAATTGAAATAATTGTATATTTCTAACAACACAAATATTAAATTCTCAACCCGTAACATGTTTTCAGGGTTGAGAATTTTGCTCAAAATGGCTGCTGCTTCATATGCTAGTTGCTAAGAAGAGGACACTTAACATCCATGAAGTTCAGAATTACATTGTTTATTTAAACAACAAAAGACCTTTTTAGCAAGTAGTAGTTTTCTATCATTTTTTTCATGTTACAGGGTTGAGTCGTTGCGTTTGACCATGTCAGTTTCACAAAATATTTGAGAGAAAAACTACAAGAAAGGCTGGAAATGACCTGCTTCCCTCTGGGGCTCCAGGGTCCAATAGATTTCATTGTTGTCACATGTATGTGCAATCATAGATCATACCATTTTATTTATAAGGGGGGGAATTGTTGTGTGTTACGGAGTTGAGGCGTTACTCAGGGACAAAAATAAACATATTTTAATTAATAAATTAATATTAATTTTAAAACACAAAAATTATTGCTATCAAAAGAGAATAAAAAGAGCTTTAGATTAATATGAAAATCATTGACATTTATAATAAATTTGGTTGGTTTTTGCAAAGTAAACATGACAAAATTGGTGGTTTATAATGAACAAAACATAATAATTTCTAATTAAAACGCATTATTTCGTTTCTTTTTTAATATTACAGTTTTCATTTCAGTGTAATTATTAGGCTGTTTAAATGTATTGCTTGATGACCAATTTTATGAAACACAACTTGAAGAAAGACAGAGACACAAATTGTGCCGTTTTTGTGGAATGACTCCCTCCATCCCCTGTAGTCATCCTCTAACTTCTGTAACCCACCTTTTTCCCATGTCTTTTGTGCCCCCCTATATCCCTCTCTCTTCTTCCCCCTCTTTCTTTTCTGTCCGGTCCAACAAAAAAAGGATACAAACACAATTACTATACATAAAATTTAGTTTAAATAACAAAAGGGGTTTATACGAATATACACCTTGTGTGCCCGATAATTTATATATATATATATATATATATTCAAAAAATATATTTAAAAAAATATTAAATAAATGTGTTATTAATTAAATAAAATTGGAATAAAATAATTAAGGGTGTCGTTAAATATGTCAATATTTCATTAAAATTCAATTTAAGATTATTAAAGAAACATGTTTTTATTAATGATTTAATGAAACATGTCATGGTACAGATTTCAGCATTTTATTACGTTATCTGTCAGACTGCCCCGTAAAAACTGAGTGCGCTGGGCTAACTCTACTATCCTTCCTACTATCAGTGGGAAGTGAAATGATTCTGTGGAAACAAGCAGTTCCTATTGTACACATATGTCATTTTTCAATTTTTATCTTCTCCGCTTTGCTTTTTATTCTGAAGAATACATAGAATTAGAATTAGAATAAACAAAGACAGCAGAAATGCTGGTGGCCATATAAACTAAAAGATCATGATAGTCTGTGTGTGATTTATTCAAGAGACTTAAAATTATATTATTTTTAAGGGTGCTGCAAAGCCTTGAACAGTTATGTTAAAAACCAGGAGATGTCTTAAAGTTTTATCGATAAGAATTTAATGTTGATTGTCCATCATTTAGCCATAATAATTTCAAACAGTATAAAATTATGCATTTAATCTGATCTGCCTTTGTAATATCCATATTGAAAGACAAAACGAAACATCAGTTCATCAGTAGGTAGAAGTAGCGATGATATGCTCTTTGTATCGATCTTTCAAAGCAGAAGTGTCGCTGGTGACTGTTCAATTACTGGCTTCACCATTTGTACAATGACGTGATTTTCCAAATGCAGCTTAATAATGTCACAGTGGTTTTACAAAATCAAACACTTTTTTTGTAAGGTGTGTTTTTTTAAGGTGGAGTTAGTGCTGTCAATCGATTAAAAAATTAATCAGATTAATCACACTTTTGGATTGTGATTTATCACAATTAATCACAATGTTTTACGAGGTAAATTTTATACGACAATTTGCGGTTTTGAACCAAAAAAAAAAGACCGGAGAGAACATTTTTCCTTCATTTTTTTGTCTGAAATGTTTTAATATTTTAAAGTGTTAATGCAGATAAACCAGAAATGTAATTTATGTGCACAAAACACAACAACAATAATATAAGCAGAACCCCAAAGAACTGTAAAGACTTTTATGCCTGCAGTATTACTGCAGTATTACTCCGAGAAAACAAAGATAAAGATAAAATGCATTTACAAAAAAATTCCAGGAGGTTAACTTGTTTCAAACTCTTTGAAATAACCAGTGTGTATGAGAACTTTGTAAGACAACAAATTTTGCACCCATATAGTGGGAAGACTGTTACTTTTTAATTTGAATCAACTATTCTATTCAGGTTTTGAAATTTGTGTGTGTAGTAACGTTTCTTACCTTTTAGGTGCAGTTCCATTCACAGCCTGCAGAGGTCAGGGTTTCCTGTTTTTTTTTTCTCTCTATATCGTTTTGTCATTACCGAGGCCTCAACAGAAGACAGCAAGTCACGCGCGCGACGGAAAAGCAACAAAACTTCCACTTGCCTTATTATGGCTCGAAAGCCCTCATGAGACGAAAGCTACCTCCTCATGTGTGTATCTGGATTTATTTTATCTTCAGACGCGTAGGTTTGTTTATTGTTACTTCGTAAAGGCCGCAGTGAATTTTAGTACTAATAGTTTGTCTCTTTTGTTAGTTTATGTAGCTTTAAAACGACGTTTGGCTTGTTAATTCGCAACTGACTTATTACCGAAAAGAAGAACATTTCTAAAATAGTTGGTTATAAATTATTTTAAGAATAAATCATATAAGTGTAATAGCACTCTCAAAAGGGTTACGTCGTCTGTCCGACATGTAATAGCACATGTCTTGCCTGATATAATGCAGGTGTTTCCGAGTTAAAAGGTATGGACAGGTGAATTTTGTGTACGTAGTTGCTGCGATGGCCGAGTGGTTAAGGCGTTGGACTTGAAATCCAATGGGATCTTCCCGCGCAGGTTCGAACCCTGCTCGCAGCGTTTATTTCTTTTTGATCTATTGCAAACACAAATTTTTAGTGACAAAATCTAAACCGTGTTCCAGAACGTTTCGAATCTCCAGTGAGACTTCTGTTTCGAACCGTCGTTCTGATTAAACTGGCGGGGTCACGTGACTTTTTCATTTCGTGTTCCATTACGTCCCCAGCTGTTCCGAATCCTCTCGATTTTTTTCAATTGCAGAATTATAATGTAATTCAATGAAAGGCAACAATGTGGCAATAGCTATCCACATCTTTACAAATAAAACATTATTTTCAACAGGGGTTTTCTTTTTTCCTCTCTTTCTTGCAGTTTCTTTTTCTTCAATGGCAAAAAGCTTTTTTTGTTTTTTTCTTTCTGATCGGTGGCTGATGATTACTGATACATGTCTCTGTAGTTTAGTGTTTTGAACTCTTCATGAGACCAAATCTAAATCTCCCAGTCGTTCCATTTTTTACCATCATTGATATTTTCTTTACTGCCTTCTTCTTTAGAGCTATGTTTTAGTAACTACAGGAATTGGTCTGTCCTTCGAAATCCGTTGTGTGTGTGTAAGACATCATGTTACAGACATTTTTTTGGCACAAGTATAAACAGTTTTATACACACACAATTCTCTTACTACAACTACAAAACCTTTTTATGGAGGGACAACTTTTTTTCTACAGTTACAAAACATTTTTACAGATGCACACATCTATTTTTACAGGTCAAAAACTTTTTTACAGACAGACAGTACTTTAGCAACAAATCTAACTTCATGCAGTATCGTGTTCACAGACATGAAGTGTTTTTGAAGTGGACGAGCATTCGAGTTCCCCTCACACTGATTTGTTCATATCCGGTAGGCTCAGTGTTTAGCCTTCAAAATAAAGGCTTTTGCAATGTGGTGTTTTTATTGATAATGCAGTTACGACGCATGAACAGCGGGTGTCGCTCTGTGCATTGTGTTGCTTGGTAGGCTGTTCAACGATTTTAAATGGATTAAATGGATGTCTCGTATTCTTTAATTATAGACTCAAGAGTGTTATTTTATATTAGTGACAGAGAAAAACTACCATTATAGATTAAAATGAATTATAAATATGTTAAGTATCAGTGAGAGTGACACAATAGTCCTGGTTGAATTAAAAGTTATGAATTGGCAATATATTTAGTGTATTTATATTACTTTCAAAAAACTTTTCTTGACCTTAACACCATATCAATTACAATCATGGTAAAACGTAAAAGGCACCGCTGGGATTCGAACCCAGGATCTCCTGTTTACTAGACAGGCGCTTTAACCAACTAAGCCACGGCGCCGTGTGGGTGCTGTATGCGATTTTTGAGAATTTGTACTACACTAAATCCAATGAGCTCATCCTTGCTCTTCCTCAAAACATTTTTCCTAATAGTAGCTTTTCACCTTTTCATCGCTGTTCCTCCTATCGACACATTCAAACCAATCTACTTTCCTGTATTTATCTCCTAAACATCTACCATCCCCATCCAGTGAAAATTTTGGAAGTTCCATCTGGGATGGCATGAGCTCCTGAAAGATTTAAAATTATGCTTGCAAATACACATTTTCGGAGTGATCTTAATATTGTAACAAAAGGGAAAAAAATTAAAGAAAGAATTGAAGTCAAAGCTGTCTTTAAAGTACACATGACCGTTTTACATATAAATGTTTAACATTGCATTGAGGTTACTTGCTACATTCTAAGAAGCTTTGAATGCTTTCATGACTAAGTTTGGCAAAGTTCTGAGTGGAAGTCAAAAGCAAAATTTCAGCCATAATTCTAAAACCACACCATTGTATTTCAGTGAAGCATTAGCCTACCAGTGTCTTTCCTTTTATCAAATGCTATTTTTTTATTTGACCAGAAGGTTTTAGAACTGTATGTGTTATTGAAAGTGTGAGTCACTGATGTTTTCTCATGTGAACAGTATGGAGGTTTTCCCATATTTTCCAGGTTCAGTGGTTACATTTACCATCTGGCGCCACACTGTCACTTTCATTCAATTCAAGTTTGAGAAACTTTCCAATGTTGATCATCCCTCCCAAAATAGAGGATATACGACTCTTTTTCCATGAGTAACTTCCTGTTACTTATCTCAAATAGCAGTCTTCCTGCCTGGTCTTCTCTCAAACCACATTCACTCTTCACCACTGTTTGGAATGAATGCTATGTTCCCATTTTGTTCTGTTGGGTCAAAGTGGAAAGTCATCTGCACCGAGACCAAGATGGTACAGCTTGATGCCAGATGGTTCTTATCTGCCATCAACAGCTGGACTGGCCTATTATAACTTAACTATATATATAGTTTGACTGTATTTGACTACTTTTATGTGCTGTATAAACAAACAGACCTGAGGGGGGGAACAATGCTCATGTTTATCTAAGCTAAGGTGTTTCCAATTGTTAGCTGATGGGAGAGGTGGTGAGTCAGGAGTTGGTAGCTACTAAGGGTTATCCTTGCTGGCTGACAAACAGAAGAGCAGCGGGTGTTTTTCTACTGGGTAACTCAAGATGAATGTTGAGAGAAAACTTAGTCTGTGGGTGCAGAGAAGATCGTTTTGATCAAGAACATTCACTCCAAACATCTGTTTGTCGGGACTTTCAATCACTAGTTTATGCAAAGATAACTTGGCATTACATTTAGAAAGAAATGTGAACTACACTCCCTGAAGACCTGTTCTTTTACTCTTCTAAGTCAAAAACAAATGCATCTTTGTTGATGTCAACTTTCATAGATCAGAAACAGCTGCACAAGAAATCTTTGAGACGATCATTGACTGTAAACGAGAACTGGACTGAGTACCCGCTGGTTTCAAGAAGCCAAAATCCAACAGCCCAGGCATGTCCCAAGTCCGGCCCAAGAGCCAAATGCGTCCCGTGTTCACATTTCCACCAGCCCACAGGGTCTGTTCATCAAATCAATTATATCCGGTCCCTAGCATTTTCTTAAAAACTGTGTTCATCATTTCTTGACTTTGATCATCTAAATTAGGCATTAAGCTTTGGCAACAATGCCGTGCGACGTTATTCAAAATATAAACTGACCAATCAGACACCTCAATAAAAGTACATGGTCTCATGTCGAATGTTTAAAACTTCTGATTGACAAATTCTCAAGTGGAGGGGGTGTGGACTTCCAACAAGCTCACTCCTGATTGGTGAGAGTGGTGGCCATAGAAACGATGCCTCAGACTGACTTTGATCAATCACTGCTTTGACATCGTCTGGCTCCAACATCCCAGTGGGCAATTGATGTTGAAATGACATCAAATCAACATCAAAGCTCAATATCAAATTGATGCAAAAAACAAGAAAGTGCAAATCAAATTGACGTCAAAACTTCAACATCAATTAGACATCATGTTATTTACCCCTTTTTGATGTCATGTAAATTTTAAATTTGGACCAATAAATATTGGAATGTATATACTCAAAAATCATTTGTTGGGTGAACAAAAAAAATTGGAAAATATTTCCATCTAAATCAAATGTGTTAATATAGCAATAAACATTTGTGTCAGGAGATCTGAATACAATGATGTTGCTGTAACATGATTGTAGCAGATGACCTGACCCTGCTGCTAGTGTCAGGAAATGGTGGAGAAGGACCCAAAATCCAGGAGACCAGGCTTGGTGGCAGAAACTAAGACATTTAATAAAATAAAAATCTGAAACATGACAAAACCATGGCAAACCAAAAAGGTAGTAAGGCAGAGCAAATGACCTGACAAAGATGACGTTTTGATGTCAACTTGATTTGTACATTCAATTTGTTTTTGATGTTGAGCTTTGATGTTGATTTGATGTCATTTCAATATCCATTGTCTACTGGGTACATCAGGGTTATTTCTAGACTCACCGCTGCGACTGAAAGGGAAATGCTGCAGCGTTGAATCACATGGGCCATTCTTATTCAGTTTGAATTAAAAACATCAAATCTAATTTTAAGCCACATGCAGAGATTTAATTACGCCTAAATTAATTTAATTAAACCTACATTAATTTAATTAAACCTAAATCATTCAGAAACCAACAAAGCATGGAAGTCAATTTGATATTAAATTGACATCAGTTTGAAGTTTAACATGTAGCCATCGAATTGATATCAAATGAATGTCAACTGTATTACCCAGCATTCTTAATTTTGTTTTTTTTATGTGAAATTGGATTTCTACTGTTCATGTATTTCCCACACTAAACAATATTATGAAAACAAAAGTTAAAATAACGTTGCCCACTAATTGGATCAAATAACGACTCAATTTTGACGTCAAGCCGACATCAAGGTGCCCGCTGGAATGGAGGCATCCATATCACAAAAATAAGCGACTGCGGCTGAGCAAATGGATGTTCTCCAACAAGACCAATAATTGACGGAAGGATACCTGCCAAGATAAAACCAACATCCATCACTCATTCATTCATTCATTTTCCAATCCACTTTATCCCTTTCGGGGTCACAGGGTTGCCGGAGCTTAACCCGGCTACTCATGGGCGAAGGCAGGGGACACCCCTGGACTGGTCGCCAGTCTGTCGCAGGGGACATCCATCACTCATTTTAAAAATTGAATCCACTGTAGGGTGAACGCCACCTTCATCCAAAAGTGACTGGATAGGCTCCAGCATCCCTTTGACACAGTAAGGGATTTAACATGTTTAGAAAATTGGCAACAGAAAAGGACAGGATATTTATTCTGCAACACTGATTGTCTATCACTGCCTTATTGTTATAATTTGACATTTGCAGTCACACAATCACAGGTGGGTTTGTCAACCATCTGCTGCAACCCAACAGACGGTAACAAAGACCAACAGATTCTGTTGTTTCCTCTGATGAATTCTCTTAACAAGCATCACAAGTTTTGGTTTTCTGATTAAGAATCTTGAAAATTGAAGTTAAATGGAGCCAAGTGCAATTCCTTATGTAACCACTCAAGGACCAGACCAGTCTTGCTTTTTTGTCTGACACTCCAGACTTGCTTTTTTGTCTATTTAAGCATTTTCAGACAGGCCAGAATTTGTTTTTTTCTGCAAAAATTCATAAAAATCAGAAACTTCAACTTAGCTCAGGGGAAATGAGTTTGTCATGTGACCTTCCCTTTGGTCTGTTTTTGTCGATGTCCACATTCAGTCAACGATGAGCTGGCCAGTTTCTCCTGTGTGACAAGCAAGCAGTTCACTCAGTGCAGTGGACATCAGGCGTCATAGAGGCCTAATGAGGCGCTAAAAGCCCTGCAGTGAAGGCCATTTCCAGACTCCTGTGTGTCACGAGCAAAAGCAAATGCTGTGTCTGTGGATGATAAAGGGACTGGGGGCAACAAGTGTTTCTCTTGTCTGCCTTTTTTGGAAACTTGTCACATCCTCTGGGACGTCGGTTACTGTAAATACCGATGTTAAGTCATCTTCTTATTTGAGGAGGCTTTAAACAAACAACTGGGTCAAACAGACAATATTAGCAGGGGAAAAACTGAGCTCTTATCAGCTAAATCCAACTTGATCACCATTTAAGGTTAAAAAAGCCGTTTCCTGACAGCTTTTGGTCCTTGAGGAATGTGACACTGACTTCAGAATCCCATAGTTCAGCCTCATGAAATATCCTCTAAAGAGAGCATTTTCTCTGCGTGAGTAAGTACATGTCACGTATCACAAACAGAAAATCTGTTTCAACTATATAAATCCATTAATGAAAACCATGTTGTCTGAGTCAGGTCCTTTTTCTCCAGGGCAGACATGATCTACAATAGCTCTCTTAACTCCTTAATGCCCACTACATCAAATAATTGACAAAAAAAACTAACATTTTTTTTTTATCATGGTCTAAACTGTAAAATAAAGAATTAATTATCAATTCTTTAATTACAGCAAGTACTGGTTTAAAAAATATAAATAATAGATGAGTTATTCTCGTCATAAAATTCTGATAATTAGCTACATTTTTCCCACCATAAGTATTGTTGAGATTTCATGGAAGCGGCCATTTTGAAATCGGCAGAAAAGGCCCTTCTACTGCCCCTAGTGGAATGAAGATAAACTGAAGGGCAGAAACATGGATCAAGTTCTATCCAAAAAGTTTGGATCATGACTTGACATAGGAGGCTTATAAATCTGTGTATCAAATATGATACAAAGGGTTACATAGGGTTAAACCTAGATTTTATTTTTTAACACCCTCTTCTCTGATGTAATAAAAAAAGACAAAATTAACTACAATTTTCATCAGATTGTTTTTACCAGGACCAAAAAAAGGGGCATGTTGTACCATTGAAATTTAAAACCGTTTTACCGTCTCTCGTTTTATTGTAAAGCACTTTGGTACTTTGATGGCATTATAAAGGACATACAAATAAAGGTCATACATTCAATTATCTGCGCCAACGCAATTGAAGGACTAACATTTTTCGAATGGGTCTTCGTTTTTTACTGCACGGCTTTCATGCAGAACTGTGTAATAATTCTTAGATGTAAAAACCCAATGTCTCATTCCAACATTGTGACCCATTATGCTTTGCTAATCACTGTTGTTCACTTTTAGGCTTATCGTGTCAGGTGTCGCCACAGTGAATCAGCTGTTATTGTCCATACATGTAAATTCCTTTATGACTCAGAGAAAAAATATGCACAGTATTTCCTACCTACTTTTTTTTTAAAAAAGTGATTGACTTATTTGTTCAGGAAAACTATCAGGAAATATTCCTGATTTTCCTGTTTATCAGAGATGTTTTAGTTTTTCATGTTAAAGACACTGCTTTTGAAAAAACTGATGTTTTTGCAAAATCATTATTGAGCATGTTCCTATTGTGTGGTCTGCGGTTAGAACCAGGATTCATTCACAGGTTCAGTCTTCTCGACATTGCTTTCTGATGTTGAGGCAGAATAGCTGTTGAGGTTCAGTTTTTCTTTTGCCAAGTCTGTCACAATGAGTGGTAACCCTATGCATCTGTGTTTATGGCACATTGTGTTCTTGCTGCCGGTCCTGTGGTGTCTGTCTCAACAGGCCTTGTGATCATATCAGAGTCAAAACTTGATCTGAAAACAAGGTCCTGGGTTCAGCCTCGTGGGACCTTCATGCAGCTTTGGGAAGCCTCATTCAAAACAGACAGAACATTAGGCAATTTCCCCCCATTCTCTCTTGTCTACCTTGGGCAGAGTAATGATGTAATCTGCAGCCAAATTTGGTGTTTTGCTCTCAAATTGAGTCCGCAGAATGACTATAACAATTACGCTCATGTTTAGAGCTGCTGTACTCTGTGTTACGATAATCAGAGAAGCCTCACTAAAACATCAAAGCTGTGGAGATCATGCTCTCCCGTGTTTTTAACACATCAAGTTCTGTTTTCCAAGGATACGGGACACTGGAACAGAAACAGATGGAAACACACGTCTGTTTGTCATTTGCTGCTTTTCCGTGCAGCCCTATTGTGGGAAAAAAAAAAAAAAAACTTTGAAAGAAAGTAAGCTAATTCCATCAAATTCACTTTGATCATAGCATAAAAACTCACATCAGAAGTCATCTTTACAGAGAAAACAAATGACTCAAGTCCAAGGCCAGACTTGATGTGTCTTAAAAATTATACAATTTTGTGAAAAAACTCACTCAGCAAGTCAAACGTCAAAAAGACTAAACAACTTTGAATTTTTTTTCAAACTCGTCTCGTCTTTCCATAAAAAGAAATGAGGTCATGACTTAGCACTTCTAGACAAACCACAAGGCGTCTTAACGTATGACCAAGTGGTTCGAGTGGGATCGTTTGATCATACTGCACAACAAAGACAGCACAAAACATTTTTACTGTCAAACATGGTGGTGGAGGTGTGGTGATTTGAGCATTTTTGCAGCCACAACCACTTGGACATCTTATATTTTTTCAGTTGACGATGAACTCTGTTTACTCTGCCTGTTTACAAGAAAACATTCTGGATTTGGATGTGAGACAGTCTGTCTAACATCACTTTAGCTAAAGCTAAGATCAATGACTGGGAACGACTCTTACATAACCATCTGCTTTGTTTTGGGTGGGTCTAAAACTAGCTTCTTTTTATTTAGCTTTGAGGTCATCATTGTTTCAATGGGAATGGAAATTATAGAAACATGGACAAACAAGGTTTGTTTTTGGACCACACTCAGTATGGCCGGTCAGTCAAATGACCACAATCTGTGAGAAGAATTCAGATCCCAGTGGTTATTTGGTGAACTGACCTCGCTCATGTTACTTTAGTAACACACTGGCGAGCGAGTAGCGCCTGTGGGTCATATAATACTGCTTGCAGCTTTAATTCTTCATGTATTCACTTTGAAAGTGCCGTAAATTACGGGTCAACTTTTCAAAGGCGTTGGCCACCTTGAAAATAAAAATGTTATTATTGGTGTCAAAAAAAAAACTGTGTAGTATTTGCATACATTTCAAAGAAAAATTTGTATTAGTTATGCCTTTTTTTCTACAATTTTGAGTCTCCAGAAACAAATCGTAAAGTACAGAAGGTTTTTAGGAGGACAAATCTCTTAGACAAATTATCTGGGATTAGCACAACCTAGTCCTGTTTCATGATCTCTCATATCAGAGGCAGTTCTCACAGATCACTTCAGCAGTCCTATGGGTGTACTAAAAAATCTGACAAAAACTTCTAAGACTGAAGCAAAAGTCGCAAATTTATTGATGTAAATTCTCCTGATTGGGGCTGATTCAATAAGAGAAGACAACAAGTCCAGATGTCACAACTCAACAGGAACCACTGATTGCATAAGAGAACTGGACTGTGTGATTATGACATCATCCATAGAAAATGACTTACTTGTGGCTCCAATTCAGCTGCAATTTTTTCATAATATGGACACTGCCACGTTGAAACCAGACAATGTCAGTAAGCAGTGATTAGTCCGAGCCAGTCTGAGTCAATGGTGTATATAACTACTTTTGTCAACCACAAGTCATCTTAATGGAAGTCCACACACCCCTATCTGAAAGCGGGCTCGGTCAAAGCCGGCATCTGTCAATCAAATGTTTGATGAGGGGGCCAGCGGGCACCACATACTTTTATCGAGGCATCTGATTGGTCAGTTTATAACTTGAATAATTTGCTCTACAGGAATAATTGAAAAGAATGGTTATTCTGACAGAATGACTACGTAATAGCTATTTATTTCTCTATAGAAGTCTATGGGATTTTGGATTCTTGGAGCCAGCAGGTACTTCCTGTTTGGAATGCCAGTGGGGAGGGGGCCACTCAGTCCAGTTTTCTTATACAGTCAGTGACAGTAACACATGGAATTTTTCCACAATCACTCCAAAAAAAAATAGATGTAGATTTGGTCAGAGTATCTAGGTTTAATACAAAAATGTAGACATCTTTATTTCATTTGTCTTTTTTGTGCTTCACTTTTATAGAGCCACTCCAATGAAAATTGTATTATTGATTCACATGTGTTTACTAAGTTTTGCTTTTTCAAGCTGTCCACTCCCTTTGTAAAAGTTTAAAAGGTCACCTGAAAGCTGTTGTGGTCCAAAAAAGTAAGATCTGGTCCATTTGAAAACCAGGACCTAAATTCACTTGGAAACAAATCCTGGTGTGGTCCATCAACTCTGCAAATGTCAGCTAACTGTCCAGTGGACCTAAGACGGATGGATGTACATTATAAGTGTAAAAACAAAGGAAAAATGCAGCTGTCAGCATGGTGTGAAGGTGGAGGAAACCTCTAAGAACAGCTGTTGTAGCGTTTTTCTTCCTTCAGTAGAAAAATCAAACCAAGTGAATCTTGGAACATCCACACCCTTCTTGTAAACATGCAATCCTTAGTTACACAAACTTGTCTTGTACAAAATAAAGCACAACAACCTTTTACATGGGAGCCTCCCACTTGAGTGACTTCACTCTTCTTAGCACAATGCCAGGGATGTATTTTATTCTGACTTTGGGTTGGAAAAAGTGAGTTTTAGAACATCTAAAGGGCCATAACTAATGCTGTGTCAGGGCAGTTAGAAAACCACCCACCTCTGCAGTCTGTTCCTTCAGGAATGCGAACATTGAAATAGCTGAAGGGGTTTGACTCACCACTTCTGCAGTAGAAAGGTTGTGAAGTTTTAATGATTTGTTGTAAATGTGTTGGTGTTAAAAGTTGAAGCAGACAGCAAAAGGTGGCGGCCTCTGCCGATAGTTGTCCTCCCTAAAACCCATCTGCTGCTGATCCTGAACAAATAAAGAAGTAATAGTTATAGGCTCTTCTAAACACATTTAAAAACATATTTGTATGCCATATGAAGTCGTGACTGTCCCAGCATGCCTCAGTCAAGGATGGAAAAAAAAAACTTTTCAGCTTTCAGCATTTATCAGACACTCAAGGACACAAAAAGCTGTGAACTTCCGGACCAGTTCTTCTGCACAAGTTGTGGAAAACGGTTCAGTGAGTTTCCATTGCCCCGTCATGCTTTAGTCAGAGGAGAGATTTGGAGTTCACTGAAAGGAAGTCTCTCCAGACAGTGTCAGATGACTTCATCGTCTCTGACAGCGTTTCCATGAGTGTAAGTTGAAAGGGGGGTGGGTTCCTGACTACAGTACAAAAAGAGAAAGCCCCTCGTTTCTTCAGACTCAAGCAGCAGAGCTGAAGCAGCAGAGACCGCTCCTGACACCTGACAACCACCACCAAAAGGTAAGGACGCCAACACATCTGCCTCTTGAACTGTAACAGGACTTGAGTTTTTTTTTGTTGTGTGAACCATAGAATCATATTGTAAAGAACACACTTTTCTTTGTATATTTTATGCAACAAGCTTCTCAAGCTATAATAATACAGCCCTCAGGGTGAAAAAAGCAGCAGGACTAAAGGATAATTTAAAAAACTGTTTAAATCGAGGTAAACAAATGGTTTAAAACACCCTTCGAAATAAAAACTGCTTCCCAGAGTTCATGATTTTTTTTTTTGAGTCAGCTGACATGGTCAGGATGAGTGTGAGCAAATCATGACCTATGACCTGACTTCATCTCAGCCACAGCTGTCAATGACATGGCCTCAGATTTGACCCTGGTAGACAGACGGGTTCACTGTCCATCCAACCTCTATGAGGCATAGAGGTCACGTAGCTGCAAAACAAGCTCACATCACTACTGTGATTCATATTTTTTTCCTTTGTGATCATTTTTTAATGCTTTTTGCAGCTCCACTTTCATCTCTTATTTTAAAGTTGCACAAGTCCTTGTTTACATTAGCATGCAAAATGCTCTAAAAGGTCTGAGATTTACCTTTTGGGTCTTAGTGGTACGCACATTGCAAAGTCTCTTTTGTCTTAAAGCTAATGACTGTTTTGACAAATAACAGGCCGGTGGGATAGAGCTCTTAAAAAACAAATGTAGTTTTGATAGTCAAGCCACTCATATGAATCATGAATAACTGCAATCTTCAGACTTCCATCTCCATTATAGGGCTTTAGGACTGTATGAATGTTGGGTATTTCCTAGCATAGTTAAGAAGTTTGCTGGTAGGAAGGTTTCTTTTTAAAAGTAAAATCACATCCCTCAGATTTATGGAGTGGAAAGCCTTTCGGTATTATGGATTGACTTTTCCTTTCTGCATTTTTGCTCACCTTCAGAGAGCAGTGTTATATTGACATTCTCCTGCCTGACGAATGTAACATGCGTGTGCGAACTACAATGTGTTTTCAGAAATCCCAAATATTTTTTTTACGTATTTACTTAAAACCTTGCTTTTTATTGTGTTAATTGAAATGAGCAGCGCATGTTTATTCCTTTCACTTTTTTTTTTTTTTGCAGAATGATTTGTGCATCAGTTTTCCTGCTGCTGACTCTGAGCAGAGCAGGGCTCGGCTCCCTGCAGGAGAAGCAGAATGACTTTGGCCTGAAGGTCTTCTCTCAGGTGGCTGAGGATTCTGTGGATCAGAATCTGGCCTTGTCTCCGTATGGCGTGGCCTCTGTCATGGCCATGGCTCAGCTTGGCGCTGATGGAGACACTTACAGGGCCTTAACTGCAGCCATGGGTTTTTCTCTGAGAGGTGAGTGGGTCACAGGTTCAGCCTTCATTCATGCTGGCACATTCAAGCTTTTAGGTCTGCATGCATTTTTGGATGGATCTCACACTGTGGTGTCTTAAGCTGTAAAAGCGGAGTAACACTTGCATTGCTGTAAATTCTAATTTAATTTTGTAGTATTTTTTGTAGCTTTATTCAATGGGGGAAGTCAAGTAACCATGGAAACAACAAATAAAAACTGCTTTCCCAGAGTTCATGACTTTTTTTGAGTCAGCTGACACGGTCAGGATGAGTGTGAGCAAAGCATCACTGGAGATGTCCAGTGCAACATGAACTGACAGCTTCAGAGCACAATGAGTAATAATGACACAGACAATTCAGTTCTGAGACTCAGAGGTTCAGGATCAGACAGGACTTTTCAGGAAGAAAGAGTCACTGAAAGGCTTCTGGACACATCGCGTGTTGTTTGCCCACAGATCGCGGCATGCCTCGCCAGCAGCGGTTCCTACAGCGGGACCTGGCCAGTGAGGAGGGGGTAAATATTGCCAGTGGGGTGATGGTGGAAAGAAAGATGAGCCTGGAAAAGGGTTACCGCCGGGCCCTGGCCAAGACCTTCCAGACCCACCCCCACCAGGTGGACTTCACAAAGTCAGACGAGGCTGTCAACATCATCAACGCCTGGGTCTCTGACCACACTGCAGGTACTGATGTCCATCCAGGAACAGACTTTAGTTTTTAACATGTTCTTGTGACATTTTTCTTATGATGGAGTCCAACAAAATATGGTTTAAAATTGTGTTTCTGAGTTTCTTTTTATTTAAATTGTTGTGAATCAGGAGCAGACATTAATTTTTTTTTATAGCAGATAGACTTAGCAGCTCCCTGCTCCACTCCATTCTGATGCATCCACTTGCAGACAAAGAGATCCCTGTACGTCTTTGTATTCCTCGTCTGAGCTGGAATCTGGCTTAAAGCTGTACGGCTGAATAGCTCCGATATTGCTCACCATTTTATTGCACCGATAATTTTAGCTTGGAGTTGTGAGGGGCTGTAAGCTAGCAGGAAAGGGTGTAAACAGATGGATGATGGGAAATGAAGGCAGGTTTACTCAGTGCCGACGGTCCTCCCTACAACTCAGAGGTGCATTCCTAATGAGCTCCTGCCGCTCTGCAGAGACTAAGTCCTAGAAAACCAAAAAGGTTTTTTGATTTTGGCTAAAAATGTCGTTATCTGAAATGAAAGACCATTGAGAATGCTTAGATCAAAAGATGATCGGAGCGGGACTTTAAGGGTTGTCTTTTTTTGCTTCACACAAATTTTTCATGCTGAAACTCTTCCCAAAGTTTTTGTTCTCTGATTGATCCACACAGACAGTAATGTTGTAACAGCAGAGCCGAAAGTCAAAACAAAGATGGCTGTGAAGCTGAGTTACTTAACAAGATATGGAATAATTTGAACAAACATCTCAGACGGAGTGATGAGTGATCAGCTGCTCAATTTGAAGCTGATGTAAATTCAGTGGGACAGTTTTTAAGTGCAGGAGGAATAGAAACCGGCAGTATGCCCACATTTACCCATTTGTTCTCACATTCAGGTTCGATCCAGGACTTTTTGGCATCTGGATCTTTGAGTGATGAGACCCGCATAGTCCTCTTGAATGCGCTTCATTTCCAGAGCCTTTGGAAGGTTCCCTTCAACCCCAAACTGACACAGGAGAGGATGTTTCACTGTGCCAACGGCAGCAAAGTGCCAGTGCCAATGATGAGACTCACAAGCCGCTTCAACTATGGTAGGTTGATCATTTTACCAAGTCTTGACACATTGCTTTTTTTTTGGACTTGATTCCAGAGCTGTGTCTTTCTCTGCACCTACAGGGGAATTTGTGACTTCTGACGGGGTGGACTACGATGTGATTGAAGTGCCATATGAGGGCGACACACTGAGCATGCTGCTGGTGTCACCCTTTGAGCACGATGTCCCACTGGGCATGCTCAGTGCAGATCTGAGTAGCCAGAAAATTAGTCAGTGGAGGTCAGAGATGAGGAAAGTGAACCGGCAGTTGGCCATGCCGAGGTGGGAATTCGTCCGTGTGATGATCAAATGAGACCATCTTTCTAACTGCAGCAAAACGAATAATCTGTTTGCACTTTTGTAGGTTTTCTCTGAACTCTGAAGTGAACATGAAGACTGTTCTGCTTAAGATGGGACTGGGAGACATGTTCAACCTGGCCACTGCCGACTTCACACGGATTACTTGTAAGCTAGCGTTTTGGAAGTGGAAGTGAATGTTTGAGGACATTCTGAATGAGGTGGTTAAAAGTAACATCCTGAACTTTGTATCTAATCTGTGTCTGTCTGTGTCTTCCAGCTGATGAGAGGCTCTGCGTGTCCAAAGTCCTGCAGAGAGTAACGATTGAGGTGAACGAGCAAGGAACCAAGGCAGCAGCTGCCACAGGTAGGCCCAGTTCTCACCATCAGACCAACATCGTACATTAAAAAAATGAATTCACCCATGCACATATAAGGGTCCAGAGCAGTTTTTATCTAGAGTAGGCTCATATCTAAAATGCTGACTGTAAACGAAATGAACAGATTTGTTTGTGAATTAATTTTCAAATTAAATTGTTTGTGATCAAAACCGCAGTGGTTGGTACCTTTGAATAAGAAAACTATTTTTGTTATTTTCCTGTTCATACAGTTTACATTCAGAATCTTACAGTGAGCATTTAATAGTGAATAATTTGTAGCATTTTATGTGAACCCAGACATAATGATGACATTTACTTCATTGTATTTCTGGTCTTCAAAGATGAAATACACAAAAATTTGGGTGAAAATGTATTTAGATGTACTGTTCTATGTGAAGAAATGAAAAGTAACCCATCGCAAACAAATGTCATTTATATAGTTTATTTGTATTTACTGACAACATCTGATCTTCTTCACTGTGTTAGCTGCAGTGATGTTCTCTCGAATGGCCGTGGAGGAGATCACTCTGGACCGACCATTCCTCTTTCTCATTCAACACAAGTCCACAGGTAAACTCCCAGTACAAAATCTCAGAACCCAGCAAAACAACAAAGTGAGTCCAGTACCTCATGCTTTCCATTGTGTTTTTAGGTGTTGTTCTCTTCATGGGTCACTTCAACCAACCTGAACATCAATGATTTTCATGATGAACTGCTGTTGTCCCACTAAGACTCCTGCTGCTCAGAACCTCATGTTCAGGACTCGACACAACACTCTGCAAATCCGACACCAACAAGTTTTCCTCATGAACAACAGCTGAAATGACATTTGTTCAACACTGACTGAGACTTTGATGAGAGTTTGTTTGTTTACTGTTAATTTATTTATATGAAGTTTTATTTTTTAAAGTCATGAAAGAAAGAAACTTAAAAAAAATGTTGACACTGATTCCCCACGGATGATATTTGACCAAATTTTTAATGTTGTGTGTTTTTGTTATTTCCTACAAAGTTTCATCTGTATTTTTGCTGTTTTTATATTTATTAAAGTTTTATTAATTTGCACATTTGCAGCCTTTCTTTCTATACATTTCCATAGCTCATACCTCCAATCGTAATGGAATCTGGCAAAAAGCTGTGCTGTACGGCTGGATTACTCAGATTTAACTTGCCATTTTTGTTGCACCGCTAATGAAAGCTTGGGGGGTGTGAGGGACTGTAAGCTAGCAGGAGAGATGATGGGATATCAGTGGAGACTTACTTCCATGCCCACAGTCCCGCCCACAACTCAGACAGATTGTTTTTTACAGCCTGTTAGTTGAGTTTCCCTCTGTCTTTCTGTCATACTGAATCATGGGATGTGACATTGGAAATCCTTCCATAATAGTCTCCTAAAGCAAATACACTTAAGGTTGTGCCACGGGTGAGACCTGTCATGAGAAGCTGCCCTGTTACCCGAATGAGAAGCTACAGGACCACTTAAAACCCTGACCTGTTCATGAACAGTTTCAGACTCAGCAGTAATTCTGTTGAAACACACCTGCTAGTGTTAAAATTTTCTTTGTGTTCACATTTCTTTCTTTTCTACAACAAAACTGGACTGTTTTGTCCAAACTAAAACATAAAACAAATAATGACAAGACTCTTCAAACCACCAACAAGCTTCTCAGGTTCTTCAACTTTTTCTGATTGTATATAACATGTTATTCAGCTTGGTGTTGATATAATAAAATAAATATTAAGCAATAATAAAATAAAATACTATCTAAATGAACAAAAATGGTGTATTATAAGATTTGCATGTAGAAAAGATTGAAAAAATTTTTTTTTCTTTTTGTGTGTAACAGTACCCTTAGCAAAAGGTACACTTGAAGTTTTTTTATTAAGTATTCTTGAGTATAGGACTAAGTGGACTGTAGCAAGTATAGACCATGTACTGTATATGTAGTGTAGAAGTTGTAGTAACTGAATACTACTTCAGGGTAAATTGGAACATTTTAAATTTACAAAATATAGAGAGTAAAAGTAAACTTCCAGTATAGACTAAGTACTTGAAGTACACTTAAATAAATGTGTAATGAAGTACGCTTCCTCAGAGGCCCCACTCAAACATTGACTACCATAAGGCTCTGTATTAGGTCCTCTTTTAGTTTCACTTTTAGAAAACATAAAGTATCATTCCACTGCTATGCACATAATGTCCAGATCTATCTGAGTGCCTGGAAAATAGAAAGGCTTAGAAGGCATTAAATCATGGATAGAGCTAAACTTCCTCTGTCTCTGAATGGAAACAAGACAGAGGGTTTTGTGTTTGAAGAAACTGACCTGGTGACTGATTGTGGAAGTGCTGTTGCCCCTCCTTAACCCTTCAAATTCTTCTTTTATTAAAAATCTTGGGGTAAACTTTGACAAACAATTAAGTGCAGTCATCCAGACTAGGTTTTATCACTTGAGGCTAATTATTTATGTCATGCCATATCTTCCCTATCATGCCCTTAAACAAGTGATCCATGCTTTTATTTTTTCCAGACTGGACCCCTGCAACTCTCTTAACGGTGGTATTGACCAGTCTCTGCTCCACCGTCTCTAGCTGGTCCAAAATTCAGCTGCACATCTTTAACGGGTGTGAGCAAATCACACCAATGCTACAGTCCCGTCACTGGTTGCCTGTCTCCTTCAGAATTGCTTTTAAGATGTTACTTCCGGTTTACAAATGTTTGAATGGTCTGAAATCACTTAGTCTTTCCGAACTCCTGCATTCTTATCGTCCTTGTTGAGCTGAGAGAGCTGAAGATCAGATGTTGTCAGTGGTTCCTGGGATTCGGTTTGTAACTTGGGGAGACAGAGCCATTTCAACTGCTGCTCCAAAATTTGAAATAGTCTACCCTTCTCTTTGAGGTCTGCCAGTTCCCTCAGTGATTTTAAAACACTTTTCAAATCTCCTATTTTTACTCGGGTTTTTAGCTTCAGCTAGGTCATTTAGTAGGTCATTTATTGCTTTAAATATTTTATTTTTACATTTTCTTTCATTGTATTCTATTGTTTTGTGTTTTTATCTTTTGTTGTTTTATTTTACTGTGCTGCTTGTCCAGCACTTTGGTTGATTTGGCTTTTTCATAAGCGCTTGAAGTCCCACCCGATCCCACCCCAATCCACCGATTGTTTTTTTTCTTCTTTTTTATTGTAAAAGCATTCTCAGTGGTTTTTTAAAATTATGACTGTACTGTTTTATTTTCCCAAATAAATAAAAAAAAAAACGCTGTTGCTTTCTAGGACATAGTTTCTGCAGGGTGGTAGGAATTAATCAGAAATTCACTCCTGAGTTGTGGGTGGGACTGTTGGCATGGAAGTAAGCCTCTGCTCATATTCCAGTATCCCTTTGTCTGCACTCTGTCTTACTAGCTTACAGCCACCCACAACCCCAACCAATGTGGGATAAAAAATACTCATAAATACAATTTTAATCTTGATTTTCCTTATACATTTCCTCCATAATGAGAACATTTTTTTAAAACACCAAAAACATAATTTCCTTTGGAGTGGGTCTTTTGCAAACAAAAGTTGATGGGATAAAAACAGGAAACTAATGCATAAACAGGAAAACACAAAACAAAGAAACAACATATAAATGAATAGGTTATATTTTTGAGAATACAAAGTATTCTTTAACATATTATGAATATTCTAAAAGTATTTCAAAGTTTTCACTTAGTATGCTCAACGTCATAGACTGGCGTACACGGATGGGTTGTGCGCATGCGCGGTATAGGCGGAAATGCTCGGCAGCTCGTACCCCGTTGCAGGGCTGTAGTTGAATCCGTCGGTCCGCGTCGCGCCTTTGCAGCTGTCATTTTCGGTCCGGTTCGCGGAGCTCAGACATGGACCTTTAGCGTCAGCCGCGGCTGCGTCGTTGCAGAGTTCGTCCGTGAGCCCGGAAGTGTGCCCCAAAGCCGGCAGAATGGTAAGTGACCGCCGCCACTCCGGAGCTAGTTATGCTAATGCTAGCAATGTGTACTGTTCCAGGAAATGCTCACCTGCGCTCCGTTTACCAGGCAGTGATCAGCAAGCAGACCAGGCCGCAGCTCGAGAACTCCTATTTGGACCGCTCTGCTCCACGTGTGCCTTTAGAAGTAGGACAGATGCTGGTAGTTTGAGATCCAGAGAGCTGCCAGGGTGCAGAGTTAGTCTAAACAGGTGTAGCTGGTGGCGCAGAGCTTTGTCTCGGACATGAGGTGGCCAGGTAGATCACCTGGATCATCAGGGGGCGCATCGGGTTTGAGTCGTGTAGAATAGAGGATGAGGGATCTGCACACATGTACTATTAAGTATGTTTATAATTAGTGTTGGTTTTTGGTTTCTCCGGAGCTGTGCTCCCGAGGGGCCGTAGGGCCGCAGTACTGAGGAAGCACGGCAAATGAGAGCTTCTGGGTTTTTTTTCTGTCTATTAAAAATGAGATTGTGAACAAAACGTGTGTCTGCTACAAGCACTGAGCTGCCATTTAACTCAACAGAATAAACTTAAAACTCCACCTTCAACAAATAAAATGTTGGTTGGAGAGCTGCTTTTTCTGAGTGTTTGCCCATGGTCACATGACCATTTGGGTCTCTGGAGTCAGAGATGATTGACAGACTCACACTGGTGACATGAGCACTGATAAATTGGAGTGTGGGAGTGTTGTCTAATGAATGTCAGCTATTAAAGATTTACTAAATAATAAAAAACGTTCTTTTTTTTTTTTCCTCAAATGATTCCAGTATTTACAACTAAGAATAGTCTGTTTGAATGTCTTCTCTCTGAAGGGCTTTAAAAAAATGTGACACGGTTAGACCTCATTCAAGCTCTGAAAACATCTGAGTGGAACTGCCGGGTTCAAACGCTAAATTTAACTTCATTGTAGCTTCATATGTTATTTATAGCCCACATAACCCAGACTGAGGCTGTATTTCCTGCTGATTTGACTCAAACTTTATGCAAATGAAGCTCCTCACACTTTCTAGTGCAACTTATCTTTATTTTATGAAACTTGGCAGTTCAAGGAAAAAAAAAACACATTCAGTAGGTATTTTAGAAAAGTAGCCATGACAACAAATTTGATTTATTATGAAAGTTCTGCAGCCAGGAGTTTTGTAGCATGCGGTCATAATTTTTGAAACAACCGGCTTTCAGAGCAGAAACTCTCCAAATGTTCTGGTTCTTCTCATCAGGATGAAAAAATGTCTGACAGATTCAGAGCTAATTGGTTTTCTGTTGGGAAAATGTGGGGACAACTTTTGAACTCTTAAAGAAAGTTATAATTTAAAATTATGTGATTCATGTTATTTGCAGTTACTGTTTGCATAATATGTTTCCCATGAACTTTAAAAAAGCCCTTAATGTGTCAATCAAAACCAAGCAAAAGTAATTTTTGGTGTTAACCTGTCCTTGTGCCATTTTTCTGATGATGGAGGACATATCTAAAGCAAATTAAGCTTAAAATTGCATTTCTGAGTGTTTCTTTATTCAAATTATGGTGAATTAGGAGCAAAATCTGCAGTTTGCCAAAGCTTGTATTTGTGACGTAGACAAAATGCTGGGCGGGCCAGAAGCTCCCTCTGATGCCTGCGCTTGCTGACACATAGATCCATGTACGTCTTTGTTTTCATAATCAAAGCTGGAATCTGGATCAAAACTGTATGGCTGGATAGCTTCAATATTGCTCAACATTTCTGTTTCACTGCTAATGTTAAGTTAGGGTTGTAGGGGCTTTAAGCTAGCAGGACATCATGTAAACACATGGATGATGGGAAGTTGGGACAGGGTTGCTCCACGTCCTGCCCACTACTGAGAGGTGAATTTCTAACGAACTCTTGCCGCTCTGCAGAAACTATGTTCTAGAAAACACAGGATTTAAGATTTTGTCTAAAAAGTCATAATTAAAAGACCACTGGTAACAATTTTAGAATAGATCAAAAGAACCTCGTAGTGGGTCTACTATGACTCCAGTAACCATCTCCTTATATGTTCTTGCAGAGCTACTACACACATAGGTATGTCTGTTTTAAGTCAATTTTCATCTTAAATGTTTTTACTTTTCTAATCTAGAGTTTTATTGTGAATACAATATTTGCTCTTTTGTTTCTTTTTTTGGAAAATCTCCATAAAGTAGCCATTTTTATTGAATTGATCTAGCTGTTTTTTTTCTTTTCATCTACGATCACGTTCTCACGTTTGTCTATAAATTGATTGTCAAAGATTTTTAATGGGCAGTAAACATGATTTTCAGAATAATGGTAACAGTTTTTTTGAAAGCTTAGTGCTTTTATTTTCTAGAATAATGGATGTCTCTGATCCTTATCGCTCCCTTTCTTTATCAGGATTATAACCTAACTTCAGCTCCGTTTGTCAATCATAGAAAAGTATAAAGGTTCCCATCCTTACCAGTTCCATGTGATCCAAACCTGCTTGTGTTTTTTAGCGTCTCTTTGTGCTGACAGTTTGCACTGCTGTTGTTTTCAGATGCGTTTCATGCTGCTGTTCAGCCGGCAGGGCAAGCTGCGGCTGCAAAAGTGGTACACTGCCACCGCCGAGCGGGACAAGAAGAAGATGGTGCGCGAGCTCATGCAGATTGTGCTCGCACGCAAACCAAAGATGTGCAGTTTCCTGGAGTGGAGGGACCTCAAGATTGTCTACAAAAGGTGACGCCTCTCTCGCTTTTTGCCAAACGGCAGAATGAAGGAGCTGGGTGACTGTGGCTTTTTGAAGGACCCGGCTGCACGGTTTATTTGTTTTTTGTTTTCGGCTGTTCCTGTTGTTGGGGAGCAGGAGGATCTAAATGTTGCGACAAAAATGCCTGAAAACTCTGGTGAAGATCCAGTCCTGAATAAGTTGTGGCCCAAAGTCTGTCTAAAATGGTTTCAGACCATTCAGAGGTCACTCTGTGCTTCTGCTGGTCTTCATCTGTGTACTTTATTTTATTTTATATATTTTTGTCCTCTTCAAACTTTGCTGAAAGTCTCTTTTTTTTCTCGACTTTACCTCTGAACTAGAACAGTAAGGAACTCAGCCTCGACACTGCTGTGCAGCAGAAGATCAGAAAATGTCTCATTTTGAACATCTCTGACAGTTTATTTAACCTTTTATCAATATGTTTGTAGCAATATGCATTTTGAGTTATGTAAAAAAAAAAAAGTCAAAACCTCATACTGTTTATTTTACAATTATAAGATCACCTGAGTTCAAAAACTAAATACAAATAATAACATAACTAAACGGAATGAACCTAAATGCAATGTATATTATTTATTTATACTGTTAGCTTCATTCTTCAAAGCCAGACAGTCACAGATGAAAGCTCCACATGTGGCCTCAGGTTGAAGACATCTGGACTAAATAACATTCTCGAAAGGTAAAGAGGCATTCAAGTCTCATATTGTCTTGTGTCCCAGTCTTCAGTTTTTGTTTTTTTGCTGCAGCAAAAATATAAAACAATAGTTAGTATGTAATTCTAGATGTGTGACTAAAGCATTTAGCCTGAAATGCAAGATTAGTTTCCTAAAATCAATCTCTAAAGAACAGAAATGAAGAGCGTAATATGAAGTTGAGTGTTTGAAATGTAAGAGAAAATTTATTAAGCCAACAGAACCGGAGCAGGTCTTAACCCTTGGATGCCTGAATTTATTTCTAGCTATGAAATAAAATGTCACTCGTTTGTGCTGTCATGTAGAGGCTAAACAAAGGTAAGTTTGGAGCTGAATTGAATTGGTATTTGCATCAGTAGTTGTCGAGGGGTTTAGTCGTGTATCGAGCAAAAAAAGCCTCCGCCTTTCCTTCAAGTGCCACCGTTATCAGTGATTTCTGCTTGAAATGAGGTTGGGATTGTTTCAAATTTGTTCTGTCATCTTTAAAGTTAAAAAAAAGGCCACCTGTAAATGTTGTGCTTCAAATTCTGAATGAAACTGATTACTTTTGTTTCTGAGGAACCTGCTCACAAATACAAAAATACAAACAAGCCTTTCAGTAAATTATGATGAACCAAGTCCAGCTGACAGGTTTTATTTATTATTTTGAAGGGTAATTGAGAGGGAAATGAAAACAGGAGCTGCAGGATGTTCATGTTTATCTTGGTCTCACAGACAAAACACAATTAGAATCACTGATTCTTAGTTTCCCACCAAACAAAGGGGGAACAAATAGTCTTTTTTTCTCTTTTTGTGAATCTGTCTTGGTGCTTTTGTCCGTGCAGGTACGCAAGCCTGTATTTCTGCTGTGCAATCGAGGAGCAGGACAATGAGCTGATCACCCTGGAGGTCATCCACCGCTTCGTGGAGCTCCTGGATAAATACTTTGGCAGTGTGAGTGATGGAGCTGCAGTCAGATGAGAAGCTGAAGGCAGAGGAGCGTTTGGACGCGTTGACGTTGTTTTGTGTGCAGGTGTGTGAGCTGGACATCATCTTTAACTTTGAGAAGGCTTACTTCATCCTGGATGAGTTCCTGATGGGAGGGGAGATCCAGGACACGTCGAAGAAGAGCGTCCTCAAAGCTATCGAGCAGGCTGACCTGCTGCAGGAGGTAAAGTCTCCTCCACCTCAGGGTTGGAGCTCAGTTGTGTAGCATTATTCCATTGCCAAAGGATCCTCTATCCCCTGAGGTCACTTCCTCTCATTCTCGAATGGGAAAGAGGCAGATTCTCTTGTTTTTAAGAGGATTTGTTGAAACTGAAGAGATGTTTGGTGCTTCTGCAGCTGCAGATCCATCCAAAGTTCTCCAGGAGCTTCCATTCTTCCATCTTTTTTCCTTGTAGTCAGATTTGTTTTTGTAAAAGCCTCAGAACTCAGGTTCCAGGTCCAAATCCTCGTCTGAATGAATGTAATGAGAGCTTCTCTGTGGTTGGTCATCACGTCATGTTTCTGTCTCTGCAGGAGGACGAATCCCCTCGCAGCGTTCTGGAGGAGATGGGCTTGGCGTAGTCCCCAACAGAGCTGTTGCCACAGCAATGAGGCGGAGGGCAGAGTGCCTGGAACTGAGCATGCTCAGACTTGTGCCGCTGGCTCTGGGCTCTCCTGTCCCAACTTTTTTTGTGGGGAAGATGCTCAGGCAGCAGATCCGCAGCCTTTTGTTGTGTTTGTGAGTGAGTGTGATCTCAATGTGGGGCTGTGTGTGGCTGTTACAGGATAGGGGGGTGGAGTCCAGCTGGGGGCGGAAGTTCTTCTCGTCATTCAGGAGTCTCAGGTGTGAAAAATGTCCACGGAGAGAGAGCCGGTCTCACAGCGTCGGGTCTCCTTCACACTCAGATTCCGGTCCTCAGATGAGGACCGAAGGAGCATTCCTGTTGAAGCTCTCTGTCAAACTACTGATGCAGGTCTAGCTGCTTCTCTGCTTGATGTCACCACATGGATGAGGAGCACCACCACGGTCAACTACTGCCCCCCTCAGGCCACACCAAGCATCAGCTTCTCATCCCAGTAGTCTTCACGGTTTAACCTGACCTTCACAAAGAAGCAAACTTTTAAACTGTAAGAAAATGATAATCAAAAATAGCCAGAGTTATTCGGTTACTAATAATTCTCAAATGTGAAGCCTTCAACAAAGATGGAGAGGAAGAAATGGCTGCAGAGTCTTTGATATAAAGCATGAGGGAACATAAACTCCTGTGTGGATGAAAGAATCGGCTTCTGGAGAATCCTGAACCACTGCAGCTGCGTGTTTGCATTTTTTAAACGTGTTTTCAGGAACCAGACAATTGCTCCTCCTTGCCAGTTTTCTAGTCTTTTAAAAGACATTTTAGAGATTTTTCTAACATCTTATTTATTCATTTTCTTCCAGCGAAACTTGTGAATAAACTACCAAGCAATACATTGATTATTTACATCAAAAGAAACTGTCTTAAATCTTCTTCCTCTTCGTCTCTCAGAAAGTTTGATTTGATTCCAACAGAAACATCAGCTGATTGAGGTTACAGGTCAATATTTTTTAGACTCTAACACCTGACACAGCCACCAGAAAGCTTTTAAAAGTGTTGCATGAAAATAAAGAATCACAGAATTTGTTTACAGGGTGGTGCGTGTTCTCAGTCAGCCGGCTGTCAAAGTTGGAGCAAAAACGGAGCGACTGATTCAAAGAGCGTCCTGGTTTATTGTTTTCTGAACGGTCAAACAAAAGCGCTCCGGATCAGTTATTGGTCCACTGCCAGGCTGAAACTTCAGCTGCTGAAGCAGAACATGATTGATCATGAATTCATCAAAGCTGTCAGAAAAACCTTCTACAGCTGTCTCTGTTACATATCCAGCATCCCCCCCGTGTGCACTCTAACCTTCCTCTTTCTGTTAGAAGCACAGTCTTCATCCTTGGAAAACAGAATAACTGTTTGCTTTGTCAGCTTTTCTCCTCAAAGTCCAGGTGATCCTAGATGTTTAGATGCTGCTCAGCAGAGGCTCCGCCCCCCCAGCGCCCTAACAGAATGAAGTGAGGATGAGTGCCGTGTGAAGGAGGTGCATGCGGATATGTGCGTCTTTCAGCTTGTGTTGCTTCTAAGGAATGTATGTACATATTTTCTAATCTGTCATTCAAAGTGAGAACTCTTGTTTGTATGAAGAATTGGTGACAATAAAACTGTTTTGATTGTGAGACAATCATCTGGTCTCTGGTGGATGAGGAGCATTTTCTAATGTCACATGAAATCATTTTGCATATTTGGAAAATGTACAGTAAATGTTCTAAGAATGTTTGGAAATCCCCCTCAGATCATCTTTTTTGATCCATTTCCAAAGTGTTCTCAGTGATTTTTTAATTATGATGATGCTGTTTTTAGACTAAATCAATGAACCTGTATCGTTTTACAGGACATAGTTTCTGCAGAGTTGCAAGAGTTCATTAGAACTTCACCTCTGTTCTGGGCGGGACCGTTAACGCAAAGCAACCCTGTCTCCTTACCTTTCTTTTTACTGAGAGTTCTCCGTTTACACCTTCTACCACTAGCTTACAACCCCAACCTAATGTTACCAGTGCAACAAAAATGATGAGTAGTATGAGAGCTATCCAGCACCGGCGCGGAAAAAAAAGGTGTACGTGGATCTGTTTGTCTACAAGTGGATGCATCAGAACGGAGCAGAGCAGGGAGCTCGTAGCCCACCCAGCATAGTGTCAACTACTCAAATGTGATTTTTTTCATAATAAAGAAATCCTCAGAGATGAAAATGTTGGCCTTAATTTACCTTATGTCCTCAATCATCAGAAAAATGCTATAAAAAACAATTTTCATGGGAGTAGCTCATCCTTATTAAGATTTGCTTTCAAAAGAATTCTGAGGCATGCTGGGTATTTCGGAGCATTCTAAAAAAACAATGGCACAGGCACACAATGTGATGGTTTTATTATTATTATTATTATTATTGGGGGGAGGGGGGGCATAAATAATTAAATAAAAAATGGCAAATCGTACCAAAAAAAGAATTTTTACGAAACGATTAAATTACATTTCTTGTCAGCATCCTGTCTGGGTGTGTGAACCCATTTTGATGCACACTGCAGTGCTTTTTCTTCATGTTCCTGCTCTTTCCCGTGTTGTCTCCTCCATGTGGAGTCCTGCAGCATAAGTGCATCCTGCACACATGCAGAGGAGTTTATGTTCTGACATGGACCGATGCTGCTGCAGCGGGTCGCCATTAACGCCTGCTCCATTCAGCTGCTGCTGCCATCAAGGGAGCAGAGGAGAAAAGAGGCGGGTGAATGAGGTGGGCACCGGGAAAATCTTATGAATGAAACCGAGGGCGGTGACGTCAATGGGAACCGCTTGACGCATGTGTCACGTGGGTCTGGAGAGCGGGGGCACAGCCTGGGAGCCGCAGCCGCTGTCCAGAGTCCTGAAAACAGACGATCCCGAGAGGAGACACGAAACGGACGCAAACAACAGCAGAAACCGCGAGGACGCGCAAGAAGGCATCTCACAGAGGACTGAGGAGGGCCTCGAGAGACCGCGGGAATCCCAGCAGCAGACGTGACGAGGAGGAGACGCTGGAATCCCCCGCAGCTCCCACGCATCTGCGGGTAGGAGGCACGAAATGTTCTTCTGATGCTGCAGCGGGTCAGGACTGTTTCAAAAATAATTAAGAGGAGGCGCACAGAAAAAGTTATGAATAAGAGGGGAGCAAAGTTTCTGTTTCAACGAAGTGCAGGTGTGCAAAAGGAGTGCAGGAGAAGCGCAACAGGGCTGCAGCAGATGTGCAGCTTGCATTCAGAAGGTGCAGCAGATGCGCAGTTTGCATGCAGGCGATGCAGCAGGGCTGGAGTAGATTGCATGCAGGAGGTGCAACAGATGTCAAATGTGCATGCAGCTGCAACAGATGTCAAAGCTGCGCGCGCTGGAGGGGTGGCAGACAGTAACAGATACGCAGTTCGCATGCAGGAGATGGAACAGATGCGCGGCTCGTTTGCGACAGGTGCGCAGCAGATGTGCATTTTGTGAGCAGCTGTGTTGCAGCAGCTGTTGTATGGTGCAGTTGTTGCTTTCCATTCAGAGTGACTTCACTTCTGAATCCCTCATCTGCTGTCTGCGTTGTTGTGCGCGCAGTCTATGACAGAGCCCTTTTGCTCCTCTTCCTCCTCCTCTTCATCTACAGAGATCCGGGGCCGTTCCTGTCTGAACGCTGAGACATGCTGGTGTGGGCAGTGAGGTGGTTCATCCTGGGGGCGTGCGTGCGTGCGCGCCACAGGGAAAATGCTCGCGTTGGCTCTGGTTTTGCGTCCCTCTCAGAGGGCTTGTGAGCGCGTGGCTGCAGCTCTGTGACAGAGCAGATTCATGGCAGCAGAGTGGATCGAGCTGCTCTGCGTGGAGCTGACACGTCCTGTCATGAAAAAGCTTTTTATTGGTTTAGGTTTGAGCTCAGTGACGTGAAATCCTCTTGTTTGGAGAAAATTAAACTGTATGACTTCATGACACAAAACCAAGTTAACAACAGCAAAGACGAGGCATGCAGTCATGTAGAGGAGTCCAAGACAGCTGCTGCGGCTTCAGCTTTTTCCCTTCAAAAACCATTTTTTCTCCCTGATAAAAACGTCTGATTTCACAAAGACTGTCCAAAGGAAGTGCTGATGCACGTTTGGCTGCAGGCTTGATCCACTCTACGCCTGGACAGCTCCAATATTGCTTTTGTTGCATCATTCATTTTAATTTGGGGGCGTGAGGGGCTGTAAGCTGGCGGTAGAGTGTGTGGACAGAGAGCTCTCAGCAACAGGACCAAAGGGGGCGGGGTTGTTCTCAATCGTCCCGCCTACAACTCGGAGGTGAATTTCTAATGAACTCCTGCTGCTCTGCAGAAACTATGTCCCAAGAAATGACAGACTTTTTAATTTTGGCTAAAGTGAAGTCTGGTGGGATGATAACATGTGTAAGCCTAAACCAGCAAAGCTTTGTAGAATAGGATGAGACTATGTCAGGAGCTTTCCTGGCTGTCACATTGTTATATCAGTGAAGCTCTATGTTTCACATTAAATAGAAAAACTTCACTCTCTGGATTTTGTCTTATGACCAATGTATTCACACTGGTGCAGCGGTTAATTTTCCACCGGGGCCACTGACAGTTTCCCATTAAGATCCAAGGCAACATCACATGGATTACTCTCTGCAGCCATGTCAGATGAAACCTTGCAGACAAAGTGCATTCATGTATTTGTTCATAACTGTGTAAATCAGTCATTCTGTTTGTCAGAATAACCATTCTTATTCTGTTACCTTTTTTTTAAGCATGTACTTGAAAATCCTAATTTTTTTCATTATATTTTTCTATTTTGCAATTTATTCAACTTATAAACTGACCAGTGAGATGCCTCAAAAAAGCAGGTGGTCTCACATCAAACGTTCAGATTGTTTAATTGACAGATTCTCCTGAGCCTGCATAAAAACGATGACTCAGACCAATCACTGCTCATTGACGATTTCTGGCCCAAAAAAAAGGTGACTGTTTTGATTTCATTTGATTGGAGAAGTAAACCATTTTCTTTGGGTGACGTCACACTCACTCAGTCCAGTTCTTTAATGCCTCGTTTCCATTGAGCGGTGTATTTTGAACGTTTCAATTATAAAATGGATCCATTAAGCCGACTGAACCGTACTATTTTTTGGACCCCGTTGGTTGTAGGTTCATAGAAAAATGGAACAGACCGGTTGGGGCGGAGCTACTGTTGAGACTGTCGATTGGTAGAAGATTGTTACAACAAAACAATATTAAATGCTTTGTATATATGACGTACCAAAAGCCAAGCAGAAAAAACTGGATGACCTCCACTGTCGTTGTTAGCTTCACCCCACATGCTCCGTGATGGTCCAACTTTGAGTGGAAGTTTTCACATGAATTGACTGGATCGTTCTAAACTGAACCAGACTGCACCGAGCCGCTCAGTAGAAACAAGGCTTTACAGTCAATGGTCTTGTTCAGAAAAAAATGACGAGTTACAAACGTCTGACTTGTAATGCACTAAAACCAACACTTTTGACAGATTAACACACTGAGAACTAGTCATTTGTTACGTACAGTACCTATCTTTGCCTTAATGGAACATTCAGGAACAACTGGAATCACAGAGCGCTGGATGATTTCTGTCAAACTGGACCTGACCACACCCGAACGGACCAGGAAACTTTTGACCAGGTGTCCCACATGCTCAAGATGGAGCCGCGAATAAAAATTGCAGGAAACTTCAGGGCACAAATTACAGTTCAAGGGTTTGGCAAATTGATTTTGATTCAAAAAGCTCAGGTAGGTCAATATTTTAGACTTAAGAAGCTGGAATACTTTCAGATTCAAAACCTTCATTATGTTTGACTTTCCATCGTTTCATCGTCTCTGCCAACATGTTCTTTGGAGGAACAAACACGCTAGTCAGGTATTGGAGCACGCTCAGTAAAACATCATGTCGCCATTAAGGCTCATGTTTAACTTCAATTTAAAGGTTTCTTCCATAAGACAGGTATGTTTTTTTCTGTCGTAAATATTGGTCGTTTTATGGATTTTTCTGAGTGGATGAGGAATCATTTTGATTTGTCTCCACTAACTTTTCCTTCCAGTCTTGATGAGGAAGCTACCAGTGTGCTACTACTTATACACAAAAATCAACAAAGACGGTCTCAAGTTTTCTGGACAGCAATCATTTTAGCTAAAGCTTTATTTTTGTCTTTTCTTCTTCAGGTTGTCTTCAGTGCTCCTGTCCACTCTATTCTACAAGATCATGACCAAGAACTTTAAATCCGCAAGTGTCTTCACGCTTCTCATCCTTCTCATATCCGTTTCATTTCCCCAATCGTCCACCTCCAACCCTCTCAGAACCAAGGGAGATGGTGAAAACCTTCATGCTGATGCTCCATCTGGACTGGAGAAAAGACCTGAAGAGAGAGCATCGATCCACAGGGAAGAGAAGGAGGAAGAGCTCTTCCAAGATGTTGATCCCAGGAAATTAGCAGCAATTCTACTGGAAGCACTGAATCACCCACAAGTGGAGCGAGGCAGGCCCGAAGAGGAGGAGATGGAGACCGAGAAGAGAGCCGTCAAAAAACAGGAGGTCAACAAGGAAGGAGCAGACCGGCACAGAGACGGACGGGAGGAGCTGGAGATGCTGATTGCCTCACATGGGAAGGACAGAGGAATACAGGAAGAAGAGGAGAGGAAGAGGGCTATGGAAGAGGAGGAGAAGATGACTGAGAAGGTGAATAGTCGCACCTCAAGCCAGACACTCCAGGTCCAAAAGCCAACAGGTTCAGAGACACCATCAGAGAACGGGAACGGAGTCGCTTCCCAACCAGGGTCAGCCACCGGAGACCAAAACGATGAGGATGATGATGAGGAGCAGCTCAACCCAGAGGAGCTTAAGAGTCTGGAGACCATGATGAAAGAGTTTCCTCGTTTGAACACCGTTACTGAAAGAGAGGTTGAAGCACAGCGCCGACAGACGCGAGCTTTCAGCAGCTACAATGACGTCATACCCAAACACAAAGGCAGCGATCTGGCCCTGACGAAGAAAAAGCTGAAGTGGCAGGAGGAGACGCAGAAAGCTCTGTTCTTCCCAAAGTTTGACAGTGATAACTCCATCGAACAACTAGAGGAGAAGAATGGTGGTTTGGTCGCTCAGGCTCCACCTTCAGAGGAGCAAGAGGAAAAGGAGGATAACCCAGAGGAGGAGGAAGAAGAGGAGGAAGTACTGAGCCCAGAAGAAGAAGAAGCTCGAGCCAAGGTGGAGCAGGAGGAGATGCTGAGGCAGGCAGCTGAGGCACAAAAAGCCAAGATGGAGGAAGAAAAGCTGGCGGACATCGCCTCAGACATGCTCCTGCGGTACATGGTCAAACAAAACCACGGCAAGAAGAAGCACAGCTCTCCTCTGTCCAACGCTGCCGAGGACAAGAGGTCCAACGAGGAGCAGGAGGTGACGGAGGAGAACGACATCGACCCGCAGACCATCGACAAGCTCATTGAGATTTCCAGCAAGCTGCACCTCCCAGCCGATGATGTGGTGGACATCATCACTGATGTTGAGAAGAAGAAAAAGAAGGACACATCCCCACAGCTGATGTCCTTCTGGCAGCGTCCTCCATCAACCCCGTCTTCCTCCTTTTTGGCTGGGTGGCAGGCTTCAAATCCAAATAGCACTCCAGTTTCCAAGCAACCATCTCCAGCTGTCAATCTCCTCAAGACATGGTTCCAGGAGAAAAATAAACTCAGATCAGAGAATTTTCAGAAGAAACCTTCCAGACCTCTGCAGGCCAGTCCAGGCTTTTGGTCTCAGCCTGTCAAGCCTCAGTTAGTCAAACAGAACCGCCATTTTAACCCCTTTAAGGCTGCTTGGACCAACTATCCTGTTTATCCATACCCCTATTCTTCCTACTACCAGAGGAGCCCCTTCCTGGACTACTACCCCATCTATCTTCCTCCTGTCCCCAGACCCAAACCCCACTACTACATCTCCAAACCCCCTGTCGCTCTGAACAGCTTGTGGGCAAGTTCAGTGGACACGTTCCCTCCGAGAAGGCCTTATCAAAGCTGGGTACAGCCTCAGCTGAGGAAACCTCCTCCACGCCTCCAGCACAAGTCCTACTACAACGGCTATCCTCCTCAATTTCCCCAAGCACTTCAGAGAATCCGTATGCCTGAAGAGCGACCCCCTCTCCAAACAGGCTTGATTTCCTCCCTGCAGAAGATGTTTGATAGCTCAGTTCAGGGGCCCATAGTGACACGAAACGATGAGGCCGGAAGAAAGGCAGACAGCAGCAGCCTCGATGATCTGGAAATGTACATTCAACAGATCCTCATGGAGAGACCTCAAAAGAAAGAGTGACTGACTGACGGACGAATGAAAACGAAGAGATTCACTGGAGCAGAAAACTGAATTTTTCATCTCTTCGTGTTGCTATTTGTGGTTTGTTTGACATAAGTGAGATGTTTACAGATGTGTCTCAATCAAACAACCGTTGTCTTTGGTCTGGATGATGTGAAGAAGGGTTAACGAAGGCCCAACTGGAAATGTTTATTACAGGAGGACACCGTGTCAGTCTGAAGCCACGATGGAGAATGCTTGATGGCCTTCTGCTATCTAGACATTCTAGAGTGAGATCCCAACTGGATCCTGATGGAATAGTTGTGGGGGTCTCTGTTACAATGCTCATTATTGTGCCTGTGCTGTGGTCTTGATCCATCTGGTGCATGTCCGTTTCTAACGGAGGGTTGGAAAGACTGATCTGAGCTTCTTGCAGTCTGGGTTTTCCTTCTAGAACTGTCTGAGCTCCAGAAGGCAGCATGCAAACTGTCCATCAACAACATGGAGGAAATCACTGCGTAGTCTTCGTCACATTTACATTTGACCTTAATCAAGAACCTACACTGAATTTAAGGCTGAATCAGAATTCATTCCCTACCCCTCTGGCTCCTCTATTTTGCCTGTAGGGGCATTTGAGGCTGCAGCGGTGTCCGAACTTGTTTTTTTAAGGAGGAGCCAAGGCCTCTTGAGGCTGTGAATCCCTCCGCTGGTAGGGTGATATGCGTCGCATTTTGCTGCAGAGGAGAAACGCAGTTCTTCACATGTGTGTACTCTGAAGCACGGAAGTTTACATTTAAATGTAAGTAACGACTTTTTGTTTTAGCATGACTTTTTAAAGTTATAAAACCCATGTGGTTCTGTATTTCCGAGCGCTGGCAGCTTCACCCTAACGTAGAGGAACGACCATTGAGAGGTAGTAATGTCCGGGTTTTAAGACACTATTTTTTCTATATTTTTCCGCTTGGGGGCTAAATGTAGGAGTATGGGAGAAGCTGGATGGGTAAAGAAGGAATTCACATTCTGCCCAACTTTTATCAAAAGTAACTTCTAAAGCTACGGACACACCAAGCATGTGACACCCGTTCAAGAATGCACAATTAGCACATTCTTGAAAGAGCATTTAGCCCACGCCATTCTCACTGGACACACAGGGACGGGCTTCTTTTTCTACTGTTTACTAGCGCATGCCCATCACATACATCCAAAAGTTACAAACTGCAATTATTGATTTCTCCTCCATGATCAATTATAAAATGGTTGGTACTTCCATGAATTGCAAAAAAGAAAAAAACGCCATCCATACATCACTACCAAATCCAAGTTCTTGATTGATCAAAGTTTAACCCGGTTTAACTTTCAATGCACTTTCAATGACAGTTCGTTTTGTACTGCAAACATGAAAACGGTCTTTCAAATGTTTGCAGCTGCATGTGAGCGCGAGTTTTAACTCAGAAGACCGAAGTGCACATTTACGTAGACTTTTCATCAGAAGTAGCTGCTTGAGAGAGCGGTGTGATCGTAGCTTTACAGTTGGAGGGAAATGTTTGGTCGTCAAATTTTTTCAAATCCAGAATGAACCTATTGTTGTATAGTTTGCCCAGTCCAATGAATTAAAGCTGTCCAGAACTTCCAGCGTGCACATCAACTAATTATAAAGAATTAGGGTTGGGGGTCAAAATTCACCATCAAATCTATAAAATGCAAATATCCAGCACTGAAAATAAAGTAGAAAGTTTGTTTCTTGACCTCAGCTTCACTCAATCCAGATGCTTCTTCGTGAGTGAAGTAAAAGGCTTTCATTCTCAGCCTTCCCAGAAATTAGGTTTCCCAACAGAGACTGCATCCTTCACCGTCATGACTTTCAGAATGTTCAGAGATGTTTCAATGCTTAAAAACTTAAAAATTCCCAACTTTTCAGATGTGCATTAAGATGCTCTAAAACCTGCAATTGCATCAGTACTGGCAGACTTTCCTGTCTGCCATTTCTTAACTCATATCTCAACGTACTGAGGATTTGTTCAGTTTCAACTGCCACTCTGTCCTGATTGTGTATTTAGGTTTTCTCACATTATTCCAATTTCAATTAAACATTCAACATAATTGGACTTATCTTGAATTGAACTTCCTTCCTAATAGAGGTTATTATAGACAGGTTATGGGACTCTATAGGCCACAGGGAGGTGCATCCACTTTATTTGGAGATCAATTCAGCAAAATTCCTCCAAATTAAGTCACAAGCACCCATATGGGGGTTGACCTGTACGGAAGCTTTTGGGGGTTGTATGAGTCCATAGAGCGACGTAGACCATTAAGGGGGACAAAATTCAGGAAAATAGCACAGACCTTTGGCCTGAAACCCGTCAGCAGCTCAACCTTTCCTCTTTGTGGTTATGATAAACGAAAGATTCCTTCTTTTTAAACAACAAAACCTTTCTCTCATTTTCATCTGCTTGGTCAAGGTGGGTCAGAATATTCGAGATTTCTGAGTCCTTTTAATAAAGCCTGAAAGTTTTGATGGAAGAAAAAACTGCCAGAGTCAAACTTTAAAGAATGCACAACAGAAGCATCTTTTCAGGAAAAATGACAAAGGAAAAAGGAGGTTTTATGGCAGAAGACGCCACTCTACAATCACATTATGGATGAGTCAGCGTTTTACATAATAAGTACCTTGTTGCCATGGTGCCAAACTCCAGCCGATCACTGCATGGCTTCCTGGGAGCATGCAGCTTTGGAGGTTTGTGCTACAGCGCCCTTAAGACATAAGGATGCCTCTAAAACGGCTGCAGGGAAAGCTTGGTTTGTATCAAACTTACTGTTGTTTATAAGACATGTTGTCTCACTCCATCTGAAGGAATCTGCTTTTGTCAGGATCATTTGGTTCTCTTTGATTTCATCTGTTCTGCAAACTGCAGGTTGGTGTATAACCTTGAAGTCAGTGTGCATGTTCTTAAAAAGAATCCACATTTCTCCTGTCCCATCTGGAGCATCTGTCTGCTACTGCCAAGCCAGAACATTTTCATCCATTTATCCGTTTGCTGACCCAAGCAGGAGGCTGTCAGGTGTGGACTGCGTGACAAAGACGAATGACTCAACCACATTTTTCTATCTTTTAATGACTTGTTTGGCGATTGAGACCGAAGCCCCTCAAAGGGGGCAAAGCTGAAGACATGGAGTCTGCACGCTTCTCTCTGCAAACACATACAAAAAAGCTTCTTTGGAGATATCCAAGCATCACTTCAAAAAGAATACAAAAATCGTGAAGATTACAGCAACAAAGATGTCAGTGAAGCCTCGTCTGAGTTCTGTGTGCACTGAGTGTTGTCCTTGCTGATTCTGGCCGTACAGTGAATCTTAATAAACCCCAGTTTGCTGAATGTATTTGGTTTATTTCTGAAACACTTCTCGGCTGGGTTTTTAAAGCACTTCAAGACGGGAAAGAAATGAGCTGAAGTTGAACTGGTAAAATATTTGCTTCTCCTAAAGGTGTTACAGGGGTTTTTTAAACAGGAAGAGCCAACCATGTTCCTCAAAATTCTTTTCTAGCTGAACTGTGACCATCATGGCCCTTTTTTATTGAAAAAAAATCTGCAACAATGATGTGAAATATTTATGACATACCCTAAACTAAGGGTAATTGTAAGAAAAACAATAATGGGCCAAGAACATAGCTGTGGGGATCACCACAGGATCAAGGGTTAAGTTCCAAAATAATATAAAACCTAAGCCTATTTAAGATCCACTCCAATATAAATGGTGATTTAACATGTTCTCACAGCATTTTCTCATAATGGAGTAAATGTTTCAAGAAAATTGAGCTCAAAATGGGATTTTTGGGCTGAGAGCCGTAAGCTAGCGGGAGAGCATGTAAACAGATGGATGATGGGAAATGCAGACGGGCCAACTCTACGCCAACAGTCCCGCGCACAACTCCTTCCGCTCTGCAGAAACTATGTTTTAGAAAATGACACAGGTTTTTAGATTTTGGCTAAAAACAGCATCATCATAGTTAAGAGACCACTGGGAACGCTTTGAAAATAGATCAAAATATGATCGTAGTGAGGTGACGGTTCCTGTGTAACTTTTGCCATTCCAGAGGGTTCCAGCAGGGTCTCCAATCAGATGTTTTCATTTTCCTTTAAAAGGTCAATGCTCATTGGGAAGATTGAGCTTCTGATCAAAAACCTTCTCATTTACTGTGAACATGCAGCATTAATGTGACAAATTTACATGGAAACTGTTTTAAAGGAACCACGAGTGCTTGTAGCAGCTGATGCTTTATCTAGAGAACTCCTCACGGTTCCTGCAGGAACTCCGACTGAGCTTTCTTCAGCAGCGTGCTCACAGGTGATGACTGGATGAGGCTGGAGAGCAGAGAGCCACCTCGTCTGAATCAGAACCAGAACCTGAAACATACTAGGGACCTCAGGACAAAAGATGTGAAGGGAGAAGCTGCGAGGAAGAGCACAGAGAAGGGGTGAAGCTCCACCCACACAGATGTGCTGTGATTCATGATGTCACGTGGTGGAGGCTGTGTGAGTCATCGATGGGCTGCTACTGCATAGCACCAAAACACACACACTCATACACAAACACACACATATACACTCACAAAAATGCACACAAAAACACAGATGCACCACAAACACACACATACACGCAGGCACATACAGATGCACCACAAATGCACACAGACACACACATATCCCCACACCTAGCCATTCATGCAGACACACACTCAAACTTACACAGATATACACATGCACATACACGAAGACACTAACACACACACACAAAAACACACAAACAACAAAAACATACACAATACACACACATATACACACACAAACAAACACAATAACATACACACAAACAGACATACATGTAAGCACACACCCAGACACACATAAGCACACAAACACACACGAAAACACACATGCACACAAAAATGAACACAAATTCACAAACGAAAACATAAACCCACATGCTGATGTGATCACAAATGCACACAAACACACACTCATGCATAAACAAAGATAAACTTATTTCTCCCTGCTTTGCAGCTAGACAGGAAAGTAAATAAACAAAACAAAAGTGAATATTTTGTGAAGATATTTGTCCAAATAATCCAAGTCTTTATCGAAAGAAACTGAAACAATGAGCATCTCTGTCCACTAGGGGCACCAACGCGACATATTGAATGCCAATTCCAATCGGACCCTACAGGAGAAGAAGAACTTACGCGGTGACGTCGAAAACCAAACAGGATTTGCTTCAGCGTCGGGTTTGGCTGTTTTTACATCTCATTTGGTCACAGAGAGCCCAGCGGGGACATGAAACCTCCGGCCCGCATTCGGACAAAACCGGACCGGTCCTTACCGGCCAATGGACCGAGTAAGCTGTCGTGCAGGTGGAACAGGACGGAGCAGAAGACGCTGCTAGACGCGCTCTATAAGCTCGGCAAAACCGCGGCAACAGACGCTGAACCCGACTACAGCTTCCTGGCGAAACGCGTTCCGAAGCGGTCCATCGCAGAGGTACCGAGTGTATTCCAGCTACTGGATTTAGCCTGTGCTGTGAATGAACAGTGTTTACTGGGGAAAATAGGCCAAGCCAAGACTACCGGTTATGCTAGCGGCATGTATTCGTGTTTTTTCTGTACACATCAAAAAGATTATTCCGTTTTTTAAAATTATTATTTATATACATTTACATATTTATTATATATTTATATTTATATTATATAACATTTATATACGTCAAAAAGTACTACTTTACCTATTTTTTGTGTTAGTGGACACTCAAGGAACTGAGTGTGCGCATGCGCAATCACATCCACTTTATATATTAATGTCAGTGCGAAATGTTAATCCCTTGACGCTTCATTTTGGCTTCAACATTACTTTAATTTGGCTTCTATTTGAAAGCAAAAACAGAAGGTAAATGGTGCGTTTTTTTTTTCATTGTTAAAAATAAGTTCAGGTATAAAGAAGTTTAAGAAAAAAAAAAGCCAAAAACTGAATAAAGTATTTCCTTTTCTTGCCAAATCTGCAGAAATGTAGATTTTACTACGAAAGTGTGTCCTTCATCATGCTTCGTACTTCCTCAGATCCGCTCTGTGGTGGATGCCCTTAAAGACAGGGCCATTTCCAATGTTGCCTTCAAGCTAAAGAAGAGGAAGAGGGAGGAGAAGGCCGCCAGAAAGCCCATTGAAGAGTGGGCCCACCTGGCCTCCAGTCTGGCGGGATCTCTGGAAGGAAACATAGACGCTGTTTTCTCTCAGGCATGTTGCACTTGAGGACCTGGACCTTTGTTAGTTTGACTCAGTAACTCGAAGCCAGTCTGTCACAAATGTATTCTAGCGAGTCTTATATAATGTTCTGGGCGAATACTCAATTCTGATTGGCTGCAGGGTGTCCAATAAAAAAGTGATAATGAAAACCTAAAAAAGAAGTTCCGGCCAAATAGCCCGAATGTTGTATATTATGGGGGCGGTCTAAATGGCAGTTGGTAACCAGAACAACAGAAACTCGGAACATAGGTGTCCGTGCGTTATTCCACTTTTCACAGCAAGACAAACGGTAGAAAAGATCTGTCCTTCAGATGTCCCTATGATGAACATGACAGGATCTCTATCTCATTTTACCATCCACAGCAATGTTACCTTTCATTTTAAATAGTTTGTCTGTTTTTCTCTCTTAGCTACCTTGTTGGTTGATTCAGAATAAAAAGGTTTTTGTAAATATTTTTATTATTAGTTATTTTTAGGATTTTCCTAAAATGACATGGTGTCCAACAGTCTTCAAAAACAGATATTGATGGAGCTCTGCTGCCTCGTCCCTCAGGTCCTGAGCGTGTCCTCCACAGAACCCTGCACTCTGAAGAACTGTGACCCACCCAGAGACATCAAATCCCCCACAAGTTTTGGTCCTCCTGTTCGCATCGTCCCTCTGAAACCTGCATCTCGTCGTCCAGCTCAAGGTACAGATTCGTGGTTCTGGTCACTCGCTCACTCTGTGGCTTCATAGCCTCAGGACTCATTGAAAGATAAAAATATTATTTTGTTTTCTTTTTAAATAAAACTGCTTTATTTACTGTTTTATGCCTAGTGTTATCCAAATCTCCAGCACTATCAATGGGTCCTTCTAGAACACCCGCCTCACCTTCTCCAGTAACTCGTGTACCAAAGAACGTTATCCGTCCACCTCAAGGACAGCCTGAAACTTCTCTGCCGTCCACTTCTCCCAACACATCCAACCCATCTGCATCAGATGAAGCCTCACCCAGCTCTGAGATCCAGAACCGCCGTCCGCCATCAGAGGACAATCCCCCAGCTTCTCCTTCCACCCTCGGCCACCCCGTTTCCTCTGCCCGGTCTGACTCTGTTGGCGGGCTTGAAAGAAAAGCACAGCATCCTCCAAGGGTGGTGGAGGTGAAGCAAATTGTGGACTTTGAAAGAATCTACAAATTCCTGAGTCTGATCCAAAACCCTGAGGAGGAATGTCGCCTCACCTCCATGGGTGAGTCAGTGTTTGGTTCAGCTTCAGCTGCTTAGTCTGCTCTGAGATGTTTCAGCCCAAGAATCCAAACATGTCTGTCCTCAAACAGGAATTACATCCTAAAAGTGGATGGAGATCTGCAGTTTGACATCTGGAAAAAGAAGGTTTAGGTTCACATAAAGTTGTTGTAAATAAACTAAAGGAAGAATAAAGAAATCCTCTAAAAATCATTAAAAAAAAAAGAAAGAAAAGAACCAGAACCACAGAGCCTCATCATTTAACTGCTCCAGCTTCTCCTCTGTTTGTTGCACAATATTTCAGCTGGAGTTTTTCCCATAATTTCAGGATCTTGATGAAGTTTAAGTGTCGCTTCTGCTCAACAGTGACACCTGTGAGAGGAAGTGGAATGACACCCTCTCACCAGACTGCAGCACTTTCACTTTATCAAAGGATCTTTTGGTCTTGAGGCCACAGAAAAAACAAAATATGTTGATGAATGTAATGAAAAAATTTCGGAGGAGGAAAATTTGTGTCACTTGGGTACTGCCGTGGTTTTTTAACAAATATTTTTGTCTCCATCATCCAGAAAGTGCCATCGTGTTGGACCTGCTGATGTCTCTCCCAGAGGAGCTCCTTCTGCTGGACTGCAAAGGCCTCCACAACCATATGATGAAGGTACAGTTAGTAACATGAGATCCTAGCATTGAGTGAGTTCCAAAAGCTGAAGGAACGAGGTCCATCACAGAAATGCTGAAGATCAGGACCTTTTCTCTGAGCATTTCAGAAATCGCTAAACACGCCTTTAGCCCATGGTGTTCGCACTGGACAGGCAGGAAAGGGCTTTTTCTTTTTCTACTGTTTACGAATGCACATCTGCCACCTACAGTTGGACGAGGCTTGGTCTAAAATGTCAAAGTGATGCAAATCTTGCTTCAGGCTTCTTTCCCACTGCTCTATTCCAACATGAAAAACTTATTGTTATATAATTCCAGTTGGGCACAAACCGCAGTTATTAATTTTTCCCTCTGCGATCAATGTTCAAACAGTTAATACTTCTGTGAATAAAAGGGAAGCCATGCATATGTCATTACCCTGATTGGTCAAAGTTTAACTAGTTTAATTTTCAATGCGCGAAATGGATTCACATTTTGTACGTAGAGCCTAGAAAACGGTTGTAAACACTGGTGTTGTGACTTGTGAACACAGAAGCTCAAAATGCATGTTTACACAGACTTTTCATTGAAAGTGGGTGTTTGAATACACGTTGCTGAGGCCGGTGTGAATGTATCTTTAGGGTTAAAGCAACACAGTCAGCCACTGTCTGCATGGAAACTTCCTCTCGTTAGTTTTATGGAGGCATGAGCTTGAATTTCCATGTGGCTTCAGCACTTATCTGGTTTCCATTGAAAGACCCTCTCCAGGGAAAATTGTGCCAAAAATAGTTTAAAATTGTGTGTTTTTAACACGATCTTGTGGTGTTTTTCTAATGATGGAGGAGATAGATGAAGAAAATTAAGATTAAAATTGCCTTTCTGAGTATTTCTTTACTCAAATCATTTCAAATTTTCTTTGTTTTCCTCGTTTGAGCTAGTGTCTGGATCAAAACTGTACCACTGGATTGCTCCAATTTTGCTCGCCGTTTTTGTTTCACCGGTAATGATGGGTTGGGGATGTAAAGGGGGGCTGTAAGATTATGAAAGAGCACGTAAACAGATGGTATTGGAAAGTGGGGACGGCCTCACTCTACACCAATAGTCTTGCCCACAACTCAGAGGTGACTTTCTAATGAACTCCTGCCGCACTGCAGAAACTGTCTGACAAGTTTGTTTTATTTTGGTTAAAAACGACATCACCATTATTAAAAGAATACTGAAAAATAGATTCAACTATGATCGGAGCGGAACTTTAACATTCTTCAGAAAAGTAGGAAATCCTAAATTATCCTTGGTTAAAGGGTCTATACCTCACAAAATCAACTTTTTGAGCTTTTAATTGTATTTTAAATGAATTCCTCATGAAAATCAAGCCCAGTGTGGTATTTTGATCCATGAGCGCATCTCTGAGCATTTCTCTAAAAACCTGCGCTCTGAGCACCAGCCCCTACCAATCCACAAAAACAAGCAGGTTCTCACAATGTGATGTAGACAAGTGAGAACAGCCCCTTCCAGGAAGAGCGTGCTCTGCCAGCGCTGCCCCCAGGCTAACACACATCACACTTTCTCCGCTGATCGTCAAAAGTTTGGATGTTCTTTGCTTTTGTGGCCGAAACACAAACACGCTGCTGAGGCCGGCTCTAGGATGATGTCATGAAATGGGCGGTGCCCACAAGGAGTGGAGCCTCAGAGATTGAGGCATCTTACTTCTGGGTAGGAAAGGAACTCACAAAAATAACTAATTTCATTTAAAAACTGTTCTTTAGTGTGCTAAAGGTAATAAATTATCATATATATGGATACAGTTTATTCTGAAAGACTTAAAAATAGCATGGTATAGGTTATTTAAAAATTAAGTAGAATTTCCAGGTATTACAGCTTAGTAGTGTCTGATAGATTTAATTATCTTTCTCTACATTTCTCATTTACTCTTGACAGCAGCTCCGAGTTAAAAACCCTCTGCTTTCAACAAGATGAGTCTGGCTGCTTTTCACCAACTGACAACACCTGGATGAAGCAAAAATAGATCAAAAGTGTGGAGAAAATCTCAACCAGACAAAGAACAGAAAACATTTCTTCACTCTTACAACAGTTTTCTTGTTCGGGCAGTTTAAATGACTCAAAAAAGCTCCAAGTGAGAGAAATCAAATAACAGCACAAAACTATAAAACCTTGATTGTTTTAAGGCTCTGAAACCTGAAAGAATCGAAATTTGCTGAAACCAGACTGCTCTCTTGTGCTTTAGATGTATCGATGTCTGACGGCAGCGGCCGACTCCACGACTGCCACAAAGCTGCTGAGCGAACTGAAGGACGGCAGCTGCACTCAGACAGGGGAGCAGGGGGCCGCGTCCTCCGGCGGAGCGGCAGCAGAGGAGGACCAGCCACCAGCTGGGAGCTCCTCCAGCCAATCACAGGACTCTAACAACTGCAAAACTGTCCCCCCTCTCAACCCCTTCATGGTGCCGCTCAGTCTTTTGGTGCATAAAACAGAAAATATCGACTGAGAGAGCCGCACGAAGTCAGCCAGTTTGAAGATTCAGGTATTTAAGGATGTTCTAGACTTTAACTCTGCCTCCTTCCTGCAGGCCCCTCTGTGCCTCAGTTCCAGGTTTGACCCTCTAGATTATTATAATTGTTTACAGCTTTTATGGCGTTTAAGAGTATAGAACAATGTCATTTTTTGTTAAAGGCTTTTCACAGGTTATTCCAGAGTATTTATTGATTGACTTGACCATATGTAATATTTTGATTAGTGATTTAAAAAAAAAAAATAAACGTGTTCACTATTTCACAGTTTAGAATTTATTTTCTTTTGTATCTCTTCACCAAAGGCCAAATGAGCAAAACTTCCCAAAAAATGAATTAAGTTGAGAATGTAGAGACCAGCAGGGGGCAGCAGAGATACAAACTGGAGAGCCTCAAAACATAAACCAGCTTCAATCACCTGAAAACATATGAAGATGAAAACTTAAGGAGGACTGATCCTCAAACAACAGCTAGAGAACAACTCCCAAAAATGAAATTCACTAAGTTGAGTTTAAAAAATGTCTTGTTTGCATTGTGGTTTCTGAGATTCTGGATTCTGGGTGGAGCCTGGACATCATCACCTCCACTGATGCCAAACCAGCATTTCTTCCTTTAGTGCATTTGATGCTCCAAATACAGTATACTCTCAATATGTTGTGTTTACAATACGACGTCTCTTAACAGACAAGCAGCACCACCTGGCCGTAGGGTGCCTTCAGGTAGGTGGTAGACGGATGTTTCAGGTGAACTTGGTGAGTCTCAAGGTGTAATCAGACTGAAAAAAATGGCAAAAACTGAGTCAGCTTCATTCGGTCCGGATCAAGTCCTGAACCTTGTGGTTGGTCTGTATTCTAACTGCCGTCAAGCTTTGGTTCTGTTTCGAACCAAAGCTTATAAACCAAACCACATGACAAAAGATCTCCTCGGTCATTGGCCAAGAAGCAATGTGCATCACGTTAAAAGTTTTATTGATCCTGCATTCATCCAACCACATTCAATGAGTTGCTGTTTCATCGTTGCTGCACTACTGTGTTTACATCCCATGACGCCCGGCGACAATGGCTGTTTTGGTCCAGTTGTTCCACTCCGAACACGAATCCTATTCAGAAGGAGAAAAACCCATAGCGAACTAGAGCTCAATCCCATTGGAAACAAATTGACTGAAAATTTGTTCTGGATTATTTGGGAAAAATAACTCTTCACTCAGACATGGTTTAGCAAACACCACACATATGCAGGCCCGTTTACCAGATATGAGGGTACCAGGGTTTGGAGACAAATCGATCACAACCGACTCCACTAACACCAAAGACACCGCCATGAATGTTTGTGTTTCTGCATTTTATGCTGCCGATGCAAGAAGTTTGTCATTTTTAGAAAAACTCTTCACAATAAAGTTATATGCTGCAAAACTTTCTGACTAAGGATTTAGAGTGGATTTGCTTTAGCTCTCACCCATCAATAAGTTGATTTGCATCCAAGCTAAACACCTCCACATCTAATCTGAGGTCCAAAGTTCTTCAAACTTACCTGTTTTCAGGTGGAGTCTGTCAACTGAAAGCCAATGTCATCACAAAACACTTTTACAACCTGATAACCTTTTATTTTCCTTTACTGACAGTTCTGGAAGCCAACAAAGCAAATGAAAGTCAAAGTTTTTGCCAAAAAGTCCAAATGGTAAAAGAATTTGGTTTCTGCGTCATTTGGGTTTTCCGTTTGATGGATTTTCTGGGATGGAGACAGAATCTCCTTTTGAATGACTGCTTTTTTTCCTGAACTAACTGATTGCTTTGGTTACATTAGAACCCAGAATGGGATCGTCCCCATTCCCTGAACTTTAGCTTTGCATTCCATGTGAAACATAATTTTCTCTGCACCTCCAACAATAAGTGTTGCTCATCCTTAAGCTCAGCGCTGGCTATTTATTAACTGGGATTATATACTTCAAATGACATTCTTTTTGTATCACAAACTCTATGTTGTGCAGATGGGTGATGGTGTAAATATGGTAACTGAGTTCACAATAATTCACCTGAAGCTGCACCAAAGTCTGAGCTCTGCAGTGTGCATGACGCAGATGAAAGCTGCCCCTGCCTATAGACTGCAGGGGTCCCAGCATCCTCCCTGGGTTAAAACAGATTCTTTAAAAACTTTTAGCATCACTTTTAGAGTTTATAGCAATTATTTATGTCACTTTCAAACTAAATTCACATCAGTCCTTTGCTTAGAACTTTTGATAAAGTGAGGGCAGAGGATGAAGGCCTGAAGTGGTCGAATGGACACGTGGAGCTCACTGACACTCCCGATAGGACCGCCTGACGACTGACGGGGACAATAAAACAAAGGATAATTACATCTATGAAAGATGCATCTGATCTCTTCAAGCTGTAAAAGTGTTTGCGTTATGCAATCTTGGGCTGAACAAACTTTTTTTTGGAGCACACATTCTGATTATCAGGGCCTCACGTAACCATGAGGCGCTGATGGTTTGCAGATTTTTCCTTCACACCGGAAAGAATGTCCTTCTCAAAACAAGTTAAGAAACATAAAATATAAATGCTTCTCTCTTACAAGTGAAAGAAGTTTACCAATGAAACTATTTTTTTTGGTAAGTTTACTTAAAATAAGTTACGAAGTCCTGCCTTTATAAGCAAAATTATATTTTGAAATTAGTTGTGAACACTAATTTTTAGGTATATTGCTGTGGTAATGGTAATATGCATGCATTGCTCACATCTTTAAAGTATTAAAAGTATTTAAAGTAATTATTTATACACTTCTTTTTTTAACTTGTTTTCTACAACAGTCCAGCTATATTCATTTCTAGACAACAGTCCTCACAAATAGGACTAAAATGAAATATTTGAAGATAAATTTGTCTTAAGAATTGTGGGTAAATCTGTTTGCAAACTCTGTCCTGCTTTGTTTCAAGCATTTTTACTGAGTCATATGTAACATTCCAGTTTCCTTAAATCAGGCACGTCTGTGTCATTAAACTAGACCACTCCCCATTAAGAAAAAAACGTTTGCTGTAAAATATCACATAAAGTAAAAAATCTTGTTCCATCTTAGCTATTACTAAAAAGTCCCACTTCAGTCATCTTTTGATTTTTTGTAAAGTGTTCCCAGTGGTCTTATAATTGTGATTATGACGTCTTTAGCCAAAATAAAATAAAAAAACCTGTGTAGTGTTCTAGGAAATAGTTTCTGCAGAGGAGTTTATTAGAAATTTATCTCTGAGTTGTGGGCATGATTGTTGGTGGGGAGTAAGCCATCTCCAGTTTCTGTAGCACTGCTATAAGCTTTTTCCAACGACCTTTCTTCGTCTGCTCCTGATTCACAGTGATTTGAATAAAGAAATACTCCAAAATGCACTTTTAATCTTAATTTTCTTAATATATGTCCTTCATCAGCAGAAAAATGCCAGAAGAACATGTTAAAACACCAAAAAACAAAATTTTCATCGGCGTGGGTCTTTAAAAATTAGATGTTTTTGAGGCCAAAAGACTCATCAAGATATTTAAGACATAGTCTTGAAGCAAATTGTTACATCTTGCTGAAAAGTTAATAGGAAGTTCGTTTAATCTTAAAATGAAACTGGACAAAACTACTTGTTAAGGTTTTTATGTGTTTGCAGTGGCAGCCTTTGAATCCTCACCGCTTCAGACTGAAATGTGACCCCCATTTGAGAACCCAGCTGTATCGTGCTTTTCGAACAAAAAGTCGAATTAGTTGCAGCAGCCAACACATGATTAATAAAGAGAAAAAATTACATATAAGATAAATGTATTTAACAAAAAACAGAAACAAAAACAAATATTACCTCTTGAAAAGCAAAGAGCGGAACAGATAACGGACAGTGACAAAACTTAGATTATAAGTATAAATGAGAGTTTTGTGCTGCAGTTAACTTCTGTTAGTTAAAAAAAAGTTCAACATTAAAAGTTGTAACTTTTTGATATGAACTTCTGGAAGTTTTGGGGTTAGACAATATAACCTCCCTTCTGTTAGAAGAGTTCAAAAGGGCAAACGGTGAGTGTTTACATCAAAAACTTAGCTTTTGATCTGCCGGTTTGGGTGGGATGAAAGTATTGCAGGATCTGCTGCCATTTGTCACGTACAGTTTCACCACTGCCACCAGATCTCCCAGTTCTTAGAGGGATCCATGCCTTCTGTAGCTGAGGGTGACCTTCAGTCCGTCACATCCGTCATAAAGTCAGCCTGACTAAGACAGGTCATGATCCGTGAAGTTTGTGAGGTAGTTAAACCCACATCTGGAGCTGCTGGAGGTCACAGGTGAACGCCATCCAGATACCAACCACAGTATTTGATTAGTGTTTATGTTTTATGATCACATCCATAAATTGTGAAGGAATCTTGTGAAAAGCTGAAGGTGTGGATGTCACATTGCGTGACGTTAGTATGTTGTGTAATCTTCCAGGATCCATATAAAACAAGAACTTTGAGACAAACAAAAAAGGCTCAATTGGTTTGTTTTATCTGGGTCACATTAATCACACCCATTTGTTCACCTTGATGTCTAACACTTCCCTTTTTATTTTGTTTTTGTTTGTTTGAAGTTTGAAAAACTTTCTTGATAAGATTATTTTTCTTCCAAACACTAAGTAAGATCATTTTTCTTGAAATATTTTTCTTTTTACTTTCTTAAAATTCAGCTTTGGCAATGAATCCACGTAAACTCTTTGTGCGTCACATGGTTGCTGGAGCCTATCCCATAAAGTGGGCATTCTGTTGTTAGGACACACATTCACAGCCAGTAACAATTTAGTCACCAATTAACCTCAGAAACATTCGTCTGGGGAACCTGCTGCTGTTTTTTTCTCTTCCAGATCCTGTCCTGCAGTGGAGAGGGGTCATTTAGTTCTGTTTTTATGTCAAAAACATGGCAGCATCCAAAAACATTTGATTCCAGTCTTTGACAGTTGTGTGCTCATGGTGCTGCTTCACATAATGGGATTTCTGAGGAAAGCTGTACACTGAAAAAACATAGCCCGTTAAAATATGTAAAAAAAATCCTTTAAATTTGAAAAAAAAGTTTTTTAAATAGGAAAACATTTTCGCCAATGGGGTACAAATGGTCTCTCTAAGAGTTCTTATCTTAATTTATTATTATTAATTAATTCTAATCATTAAGACGTTTTGATAAATTAAAAATTTTTTTGCTTTTGAAAAACTTTCCTCATGAGATTATTTTTCTTGCAAGACAGAAAATAAAATCATTTTCTATGGAAATAGGGGTCTTTTTAATTTCTTAAGATTCCGTTTTGCCATTTTCTGCAGCTTAAAGTTCCTTAGCTGTGTTCCTTCCCACTTTTCTCTCTTTCTGTTGCCTATTTCTTTACTTTTCATAAAAAAAGAGGGAAACAACACAAGCCATCATTCTCCAGGAAGAGACAGAGGTAGCTGATGTGAAATGTCTTGGAAGTTCGTTTAGTCGTGTTCTAGAACATTTATCTGCAACACAATCACACTCACACACTGAGAAGTGGGACAGCTTGGGGTTCAATGACTCAGCAAAGCGCAGCAATAGTCCAACTGCTGTTGTCTCTGTTTCTATTCATGGCTGAGTTTCCATTTCCAGGTAAAACAGATTATTGGAGCGGGTGGTTAATCATCCACTAACTCCCATTTTACGAAAGCTCAGAAAAAGAAGGACATCTAAAGACCAAAGGTGGTCACCACAAATCAATGATTTCAGAAGCACCTTCTTTACAGAACCTGATCCTTTCAGGTGAAGAGAGCTCAGTAAATATCTAAAGCCTTCATCTTAGTAATTTACACATGAACAACAGATGACAGAAAACTACCAGAAGCCTCCACAAGAACCAGAGTTGAGATGTTCAACCTAAACACTCAAAGCAGAAATAAAAATATTAGAGAATTTACTAAAAGAAAAGGATATCCAAGGAGTCCAAAGTAAGGAAAACTTTGAACATCATCTGGTTAGTGTCTCCACGTTTGAACATCAGCGTTTGTTGGAGAGTAAGAACATGGAGATGGTCAAATGGTCAAATGTTTTCACCACCACAGCCAGAGTGGCTGTGGTGGTGAAAACATTTGACTGAATTGGCTGTGGTGGGGGGGCTGCACGGTGGCGCAGTGGTTAGCGCTCCTGCCTCACAGCAAGAAGGTTCCCGGTTCAAGTCCTGGCTGGGGGACCTTTCTGTGTGGAGTTTGCATGTTCTCCCCGTGCATGCGTGGGTTTTCTCCGGCTTCCTCCCACCGTCCAAAAACATGCTTCATAGGTTCATTGGTTACTCTAAATTGTCCCTAGGTGTGAATGTGAGTGTGCATGGGTGTGTGATTCTGGCCCCTGCGACAGACTGGCGACCAGTCCAGGGGTGTACCCTGCCTTCGCCCATGAGTAGCCGGGTTAGGCTCCGGCAACCCCGTGACCCCGAAAGGGATAAAGCTGATTGGAAAATGAATGAATGAATGGCTGTGGTGGTGAAGACATTTAACCACACCACAGATGAGTTAGAGAAGAACGAAGCTTTATGCTGTGTTACTTTACAAAGATCAGGAAGTGCAGCACATCCAAAAGCTATGAAGACACCTGGGCCAGATCGTCAGCAGCAGGTGGAAGACGACATTCAGATGGCGACCCTGCTCTATATTTCAATAAGGAGAGATCTTAGGAACTTGAGTAACTATGTTATGATGATTCAAAAAGATGAACAGAAACAGGACGTTCCCTGGAGCGTCGCTTCAACACCATCAGGATCCTCCAGCTGAAGACATCCACTTTGAGTCAGCGCTGTAAAGTTTCAACACATCTACTTTTCCGAACATGCAGCATTTCTCAATTGTCCGGATAGTTTCCTGTTGCTTCATTTCGTTATTTATGAATGAAATCCCATTTCCAAGCATGACTGCAAGGACATATCACCATAAACAAGTAATGTAATAAACAAGTGCATGGAAAGCAAACTCATTTAACTGATCACGATAGTAAGACAAATTGAACTTATAAAACCAGCTTTGTTAAAGGAGCCACGGTGGAAGAGAGGATTTATGACTTATTGTGATCATTGAGTGCTGGGTGTTTACTAACGTTTATTGTAAGTTGATAATGATTGACGGATAATCTGATAGTGAACACTTAGTTTTATTTTTCGGATTGGGATGACACTACAGGAGAAATCAGAAATTCACACATTGTTGGATAGAAATCAGACACTGGGGAGGAGTATTGATTGACTAAGGTTAACATCTCCAAACTGGGAATCAGGTCCTGGAAGGTGTACATTCTCATCCTAGACACTTTTCAGTTTACAGAAACTCACTCTTGATCCACTTAGATAAATGATTAACATTTCATCTGATCAGGTACCTACTGAATGATTAGCCAGACATTTTTTAAAAACGGTTTGCATCTGTTTGTCACAGTATTCTTCTCCTCGATAAAGCCTTTTACTTATGTCCTGTTCCGGTGTGAATGGTTGATCTCCAGGTGAGGGCTCAGGTCTCATTGGCAAAAAAACCCAAAAAACTCCAGCAATAAACCATGTTAGAGTCCAAAATATCTAAGACTTTTGTAATTTTGTCACAAACTATAGATTTTTTTTGTCTTTTTTGTGCAGTGAAGTTTTCCAATCCAGTACCAGGGCTACCAACATGTCCCCATAATTTCTGCGCTCTGATTGGTCTCCCAAGTTTGAGGTCAAAGAACAAAAACAAAAAACAGCTGAAAGGAGAGATGATCCAGCTTCTTCCAGAACTTTTTTGAACATTCAATGATTGTAACTCAAATATAACTAAATAGGATCAGTGAAGTGTCGCGGTGGCAGTCACTTTCCAAGCCAGAATGAGAACATCTTAATTTTCAACATAGAAAATGTTATTTTCATGTCAGTTAGCATTTTATTATCTGATCAGTGTTTCCTTCCAACATGTTGAGAAACGTGTAAACAGCTTGTCTGCAAGCGGATGCATCAGAATGGAGAGGAGCAGGGAGCTTGTGGTCAGCTGGTTGTGTATTTTACTTGCCAACTTCAGCTTTTTCCAACATTTTTTTCATCTGCTCCTGATTCTCATTGATTCGAAAAAAGAAATGATCAGAAATGCAATTTTAATCTTAAGTTTCTTTATTTATGTCCTCGACCATCAGAAAAATTCTACAAGAACATGTTAAAAACACAAGTTTCATTGGAGCGGGTCTTTGAGAGTATTAAAGAAGTCAGTTACTGTCAGGTACTAGAAGGATGTTGGCTGTCTTCCACAGCGCAGTGATCTTTTCCTAAATCAGGATAAGGTTTATGAGATGGATTCAGATAGGGCAGAACTCTACAGAACTCCTCTTTTTGGTCCGCCAGGACTCTTCACTCCACACCTGCACATGCAGGATGGGAGGAATTCAGATGAACTGCTGGGAACAGTTTAAGGTGTCACATGCATGTTATCCTGTGACAGAGAGACGAATTCACATTTTCACATTAGAGTTCCAAGTGGATCTTCTTTTTCTGCATCATAAAGTATCTGAACTTTGCCCTCAGCTCTGCATGAAGGTACACAGCATACATCAGTGTCTTTGATAAGACACGTGACACCTGAAGCACTTTTGAGATAAGGACAATCCTTTGACCAGTCCGGACTGCCCGCCTAACTACCAGCAATGGATTTTCTTCCAAAACAAACCAGATTCATGTCCGTTTCAAGGTCAAAGACCAACCCAAATCTACTAGATGAGATAGTCAGATGTTCTGCTCCTATTCTTTGACAGTTTTATCTATCAATGGATGCATGTGTTTTTTGAATTTTCACTAAACCAGTGAATATTCTAAGAGTAAGATCTCAGATGAGCCTTTTTTATGATGGTGATGTGTTCTGCATGAGGTCATACAGCTCTCCAGGTGTTAGAGGTTGTTCATGCTGAGATCTGTCATCTTTAATGTGCTAAATATTGACCAGCAGGAGAGCTGAGTTACATCCATCTGGAGCTGGGTAGCAGTCTATGCAGAAATGGCCAGACCTGAGCTGAGCTGAGTTACAGCGAGAACAAATGTAATCTGACAGTGAATAACCATTTTGAATCTATTAGACGAGATGAAATGTAGCTGTCACTGCATGTGTCTACGGTGAAGGTAACGAAATACACTTTACATAAAGTCAGATAATTGTTGGTGGAATTACAAACTATTTTAACTTGAACGTGGTCCCAAACGAGAGGAAGAAAATACGTAGATGAACGCTGGTCGTAACATATGAGGGACTCCCACAAACACTGTGTCCATGACATCCACGGAGTTTTTCATAATATCCTTAACCTATTGTGAGTATATGAGGTTGACGTGATGCTGCACCAAAACATCTGTCTGCACGAAATGGGTTTGTCGAAACTTCTTCACATCAAACTCAGATCGGAACCAAGCAAGGAGACTTGGACTTGGGGGTGCACTTTCCTTTCATAATTCGGAAATGGGACTCAGTTAGGAACTTTTGGACTTCAGAGTTGACCAGGATTTGCAAAGATTAACTTGCAGCCTTGTCTGCTCAGAAGGCCCGGTGAGGAAACTGTGAAAGCAGTTTGCTTCGATACGTTCCCTTGCTCATTGATAACAAAAAAAAAATCATCACAACATCATGAATCCGAAGAAAAAATTAATTAATTAATGAATGGATCAGGATTGGTGTGATTTTAGGTTTCTTTCTTTTATCAGATTTTGGCCCCGCCCCCTCAATATGTGTCACAGGAAGTTTACCTTCAAATTTTTTGGCATTTGTCCACCAGTATGTTTAAATCTAAAGTTTTTCTGTTAATTCAAGCAGTTAGGAGGAAACAGATCAAAATCCCTACGAGCGGTTTAAACAGCTTTAACAGCAGCTCCACTTTGAGTCAGCGCTGTAAAGTTTTAACACATCTACTTCCCCAACATGCAGCATTTCTCAATTGTCCAGATAGTTTCCTGTTGCTTCATTTCGTTATTTATATACACTAAGATTGGTTTTTTTTTTGGAGCCTCTTCCCGATGTCAAAGATTAGTGAGACTCAGACTCATTACAAAGCCGGAGGTCCTGTAGCCATCCCATAATAACTTTAAAACGTTCTTTGGACATTCCTGACGTGTGTTTCAGATTCTTTAGTGGATTTTGATATAATTTTCTTTTGAGCACATCCATCCATTTTCCAAACCAGTTTTTGTCCCTTTCGGGTCACCCAGCCACTCGTGGGAGAAGGGACCACCCTGGACAGGTCGCCAGTCTGTCGCAGGGCCACAATCACACACTCAGACTCACCTACGGACAATTTAGATAAGCCAATTAACCTATGAAGCATGTTTTTGGACAGTGAGAGGAAGTCCACGGAAATAACTCACGCATGCACGGGGAGAACATGCAAACTCCACACAGCAGGGTCCCCCATCGGTGACGCTGTTTCAGGTCCCCCAGCCAGGACTTGAACCAGTGGCCTTCCTGCTGTGAGGCAAGAGCGCTAACCACTGCGCCATAAGAGATTTTGACCACATTCATTTTTCAATGGTTTCTCCCGCTATGATCAACAAAAAGAAAGCTGTTTGTGTGAAAATAGTAAGTGCATCTATGCCTTGATTTTATATATTGTGTATATTTTCATACCTTAGGTTCATCAACCAGTTTCTGTTCTATAATTAGTCAACTGAACACACCATGAGATTAAATGAATGACATAAATGCTTTTGTTTATCGGTGGTTGCCACAACATCCACCTTTATGTGAATGTTTGCGCACTTCACCTTTACTTCTGGGGTTTGATTGTTCATAAATGTGTTATAATAGGGTGTTGCTACCGTCTCCTTGGTGATTCTAAAAACCTAACTGGCCAGGCGTCATAAATGCTGGTTGCAGTGATCTGATTTCCCTCTGGAAAAACAGGCACCTTGGAAATAAGTCAAACATTCAAACCCCCGAGGCAGAATTTCTTTCAATAAGCAAAGAAATCTGCCAATGGGGTAAGAAAACCGGTGTTCCCAAGAATTCTTGTCACTGAGAAATGGTTTCTCAAACTAAAATGATTCTTATTGAAATACTTTCTTGATAAGTTTATTTTTCTTGAAACAAGGGTGTTTTTACTTTCCCGAAATTCAGTTTTGGCCGTGCACAACGATTCATTTGGAAGCCATCTGAAAAAAAAGATCTGTTTGCTTAAACGTCAGTGAGGTGGTGACCATCAGACAACCTCAAACACTCAGTGGAGCTGGCAAAGCACGTCAGTCTGTTTGCTGATAGAAGGTAGTGAGCGAACTCAGGTAGACACAGCTGCACTACAGTGGGGGTCAAAAGTTTGGACACCCCAGGTAAAATGTTAAATTATTGTACATAAAAAGAAAAGATCGAAAAATCTCCTAAAGGCATGAGTTTAAAGATGAAGAATCATTAAAAGAAAACCTCTGCTACGTCCTCACCACAAAATTCAACGTTTGAAGTTCACAAAGGAACATATAAATAAGCCTGATGCATTTTGGAAACAAGTACAACAGTGTAACACAACTCCAGTTCAGCACATTGCTCAAGGACACTTCAACATTTGGGTCAAAGCAGGAACTTCGCCTACGGTCTTCCAATCAGAGGGCACACTTAAAAAAATGGAATCTTAAGAAAATAAAAAGACTGTTGTTTCCCTTGTAAGAAATGCAAAAATGTTTTTGTAACTAGAATGTTTTTCTTAACATAAGAATTCTTAAGAAAACAATTTTTTATCCCACTGTCAGAAGTTTTTTTTCTTTTTTTTTTTTTTTTTTTTGCTTATTTAATGCTTATTTTTTATATTTAGGAATTTCTGACTTCTTTCTAGGGGCTGTTTTTGCAGCGCCGCCTCTCTACCCCTGCACCACAGCCGCCCCTCAAAAGCTTTTTGAAAGAAGTTTGTTGTCTCGTTTTTATCCACTCCCAGAATTATTTTAAACTTTGAGGGAAATTTATTGTGAGATGTCATAACAATGAGAATTTTCTCGAAATTGTTCAACTTTAAAAGTCCTTGTGCACCACAAAAGCTGCATGAATATTAAAGTAAAAAAGACTCTTGTCTTATTTTGCATCTTGCAAAGATTTTAGCTAAAAAGTTTTATTTGCAAAATAATCTTAGTTTGAGAAAACTTGACAAATTTTTTTTAATAAGAAATCTTTGCAGGACAATTGTTTTCACCTAATTGCATAAATTGCATAAGAATTTGTGAGACTGCTTTGGAGTTCCTGAAGCTGTCTGTTCCTGGAGAAATGATTAATAAGGCCCACAATGTTATAGAAAGCACCACACACCTTCTGAACAAATATACTCCCAAGTTAGTCACAAGTCTTCAAACCAGAAAATTCTTACCAAACTTTAAAAGAAATATATAACAAGTTTTTATAACCTTTATTGCCATGATTGACGGTTTTAGTGTTTTAAAATACGAGTTTTTACTGTTTTTCTTTTTAAATCTCCTTTACTTTGGATCTGTCTTTTTAGTGCTTTATAGACGATCTTATTACAGTCCTATCCAGAAATGTCATCTGCAGTGTTATATTTTCAAATTCACAACAAAATTACAGTAATACAAGAAAGTTAAACTTCCACAAGCTTGCAGGATTTAAAGCCGCCACATTTGCAAAAGTGGTTCTGCTTCAGTGTTTATTTGTAGGATAGCATGGAGTGCCCAGAGAAAACCCACACATGCACATGCAAAACATGCAAACTTCAGCTGGGATTCCAATCTGGGCCTTTTCCCTGTGAGGAGAGAGAGCGAGAGCGTGCTAAAATGCTCCTAGGTGTGCATATGAATGAGTGATTCAAGCCAGCACTAGCTGGGATAGGCTCCAGCAACCCTGAAAAGGATTTTTGCGGGTTAAGAAATTGGATGGAGAATAACCTCAATATTTGTTCATTTTCTGAACTAAAACCATATCTGAACTTAAAAACAACACAGAAAATCTATCTTTTCACATGTTCTTTCATCCAAGCATTGAAATATGCTGTTAAACTAAGTGTTGTATTTACAAAAGTGAAATCCAATTAGTTCCAAACCTTCCAGGTCTTTGTAATCCAGTTTCTGTTCAACCAAAGATTATGAAAGAGGTTATTGTTTGGTATGAACAGCACCAGAACTTGTGGTAATTAAAATCATGATTTTAGATTGAGTTAAAAGAGCACCTTTGAAAGTGCTGAACATTTTACACCAGGACAGAGTTAGAGAGACACTCTTTGTAGTTACGTTTTAACACAGAATGTGGGATTTTTAAAATGCTAGTGTGACGTGTCAAAAATTAACACTATAAATACATTTTTTAAATACTGAATTAAATTTAAATTATCAACATTTTAAAAAGTGTCATGTTGCCATACAAATAGATCTGTTATAACTTCTTCTGAAAAATAATAACGAATGAATGAAACATCACATGATCCAAACTGAGAAACCCACAAGTTGCCGCTTGAAACGAGCTTTATTTGAAACAAGCACCACATACAAAAACATTGCTTTGCAAAACCCATACAAGTTACACAAAATGACAATGTGGTACAATGAATGTTTCTCACACATTTCAGAAGAAATTGTTCGCCAGTCAGTCTGTAATTAAGGAAGCCAAAAACATCTGGTGATAATGACATTTACTCTAGATTTTAAGATCTAGAGTTTTAAAGAAACTTTTAAGAGTTTCCACTCTACAAAATTAAAACTTGTTCATTATTTTTGATGTTAGGAATTGTCTTAAAAATGGGAATTTCCATTTGGTGATGGCCATGACAGACAAGAAAGCAGAAGGACAAATTTCTGTTCCAAGAGCAAATAAATAAGTTAGTCATTGCAGCAGGAGTAGATAGAGACCAAGAAGCAGGTGAGCACTGTCACCAAACAAAGGAATCTCAGCAGGAAATGCTGCTGTCTAATTCAGTTTGTGAGAAAGTGTGAGAAATGTAAGGCAACCCCACGAGAAGAAGGAAGCAATGTTTTTTCAGTCAGTGATAAATGACTGGAAAGAAACTGGGAATGTAAATGCTGCGTAAAGTACTGTCCTTATGCTTCTCGGCACTTGCTGAGAGCCACAAACTGAATGTTTATTAAGACCTTGTTTTTTAAACATTCAAGATTTTTTAAATAGTGTTTCAGCTAAGCTCATCTTTACTTAATAAAATGAGTCCAAACTCTTGACAATTGAACAATTTGATTTAAAATGTAAAAAAAAAAGTATTTTTTGGTTCAGTTTTATTGATGTTATTTTGACGTACAATAAATGTTGACATACGGGCTGCACGGTGGCGCAGTGGTTAGCGATCTTGCCTCACAGCAAGAAGGTTCCCGGTTCAAGTCCTGGCTGGTGGACCTTTCTGTGTGGAGTTTGCATGTTCTCCCCGTGCATGCGTGGGTTTTCTCCGGGTACTCCGGCTTCCTCCCACCGTCCAAAAACATGCTTCATAGGTTAATTGGCTACTCTAAATTGTCCCTAGGTGTGAATGTGAGTGTGCATGGGTGTGTGATTGTGGCCCCTGCGACAGACTGGCGACCAGTCCAGGGGTGTACCCTGCCTTCGCCCATGAGTAGCCGGGTTAGGCTCCGGCAACCCCGTGACCCTGAAAGGGATAAAGCGGCTTGGAAAATGAATGAATAAATGTTGACAAGTTAGACTGGAAGTCATTGTCATCATTTTGGAAACTAAAATGTCAATTTATGTTCTAAGAATAAGTGCTAGTTTTAGATTTTACATATTTATTAAGGTGGACTAACTTGTTTTAAGATCATATTCTTATTTTGCTCACATTTTGTTCTCAAACAAGTCACTTTCATTTATACACTTATTTTTTTCTTTGTAATCAAAATTAACAGCATGTAGGTCCATAAAAACTTAAAAATAAAAATCATTTGCTTAAACTGTGCAAAAAAATACTTTGAAGTATTTTATCTCAAAGCTTTTGAAGTGTATTTTTCCCTTTTTGAATGCGTGTTTTTGAATGTGTTAAACTCCTTGTTTCTACATCTTGATATCTTATTATAAGAGTTCTTGTTAAATAAAAATGACTGCATGGACAGATCAATTTACTCCTTTCTAGCTATTTTCTTAAGAATAATGTTCTTTTCCTATTTTTAGGCTACCTTTTTTGCAGTGAACCTCCGTGTCCCACTTTTTCTTTGCTAATCAATAACCACCAGATGTTTTCATCTGCTTCCCTCATTCCAGATGACTCAGCAACCTTCCTCCCATCATCACTTCAGCTGTAGCTGTCAAAAAGTAGAATCTCCAGATATCCAAAAGCCTGTTTCAACTGACAACTCACAGTGTTCTTCTTTTTTCAACCCACTATTTGGTCCTCTGCTCTTGTCCTCTGCATCTTCCTCACACCACAGTAATCCTACACACCATCATCATCTCTACATATATTCTCCTTAGCCTTAGTGCTCCTCACTCCTCTCTTATTAGTTTCCCTGTTCTCTTCTCTTTTGTGGAAAAAATGTGCTCGCAACTGCAATGTACGGTGGCCCAGAAGTGCAAATCACATCAACAATTCAAACAAAGATCACAATTAAAAAAAAAAAAAAACATTTCATTTTAGAAATAAAAAAAATCTAGAAAAACGAAAATGTAAAAATTAAACATTTCAGAAAACAGAACTCATTTCCAAAAATCAAGATGAAATGTTAAAACTTGAAACATAATACTAAACTGAAAAAAGTATGTGTATAAGACATCGCTGATTGGATGACGATGTTTGAGTTTTGCAGAAGAGGGAGAGCAAAAGGTTTTTTTACCCAAACTGTGGTAAAGAGTTGACTGATCAATCACCAAACTTTACTGGCTGTGGACAGAAACTTAAAAAAATACCTTCAGTCTAAAGATACTTCATTCTGATTTATGGAAATTACTTTTGTAAAAAAAAATCTGTTTTATTTAATTTCATGTGTTTTGTGTTATTCTTAGAATGTTTTGATCTCTAGATTTTTTTTTGTCTAAAATGTTATTAGAAATAAAGTTTTTTTGTTTGTTTTACTTTACTTGTTATTTTTGTCTTTAATATGTTTTTGCATTTAGTGATTTGTTGATGTGATTTGCCCTTTAGGGCCACTGTAGCCATTTCTATTCATTTCATAAAGTCAACCACCATCTGTTCATCTGCATTTCTGTCCTCAAACTTCTCCATCACTTTACTATCATCTTGGTTTCCCTTCTGACTTGTTCATGTAACAGGCATGTGACTGGTACATTAAACACTTTCGTGTCAAAGAAATCTAAAACAGCATTTTAAATGACTAATTAAATTGACTGAGCAGGACAGTCCTGTTGTAAAAACGCCCTGAGTAACTGGGTTACAGGTACATTTCTCAAGAAACTGGTTTTCTTCAGTGTTATGTAAAGGAGAAAAAATTCTGTTTCTGCTAAAATGTTAGAAGATTAAAAATAACTCCTGTAACAGTCAGCAACATACATTTTTGTTGGCTTTTCTATAAACTTTCTCCAGAAAAGGCATCTACGTGATGGGCTCATTTGAAGTTTTTAGGTTAACCCACATAAATGCAGATGCATAATATTGTATTTTAATACTTTTACTGAGGTAGAGGCCTTTTTACACAAAAAAAAAGGGAAAAAAAGATAGCAAAACGAGAATCTTTTTCCTTTCCAAACCAATAGAAGTAATTACAGTGTTAATACAGTGTGCAACAGCACAGTTGTTCTGCTATGTTATCCATTGACAACGTCACAAAACCTGCCTTGGTTTTCAAACTGTCAGTATGTTATGTCCGAAGAAGATTGTTTTAATTGGAAAAGAGCTTCAATTAGTCAAACTAAACTGTCTGTGTTTGTTACACTCTTGGATGTTTTAGCATTGCCTAAAACTGTAACACATTAGGAGGAAATGGAAGGTTTGACAGTCTACTTTTGGGACATGACTCTGCTGACTGTAGCCTGAAGCGATCAAATCTGTTAATCAGTTAATCTAGTGAGTACAAAAATGTTGTTACACACCCATATAAAGGTGCATGGACACAATGAATCAGCATCATATTCAGAGGATTTTACAACCCCTTCTTATCTCTGTCAGTCCTACCAGCTATGACGTCTCTCTGGGTGGACCTTTTTTGAAATAATAGTTCAGCTAAATGAACGCCGCCTTATAGAACCTAAAGCTGCTCTAGAAGGGACTTGCATGCGCCTATAGGACTCTCAACGAAGTGTAGCACTGGTTATTTCTGACGTTGCCTGGGACGTATTCTTGCCATGGCCATCTCTTCACGTTTGATGGTCATCTCTGTTTTACTGGTCTGCCTCTGTTCAGTTCATGGTAAGATTGGAAATTTTTTCTTGAAGATTTTGTTAAAAACGAACAGCAGTGCCTAGAATGAATTGCTTTAGCTTTTCACTGAAGAATGTGAGAGACGGTATTTGGTGATTGGGGTTTGCTCATAATGTACTGTCAAAAGGGAAATTTCAGATAGTTCTGATATGTTTTTAACAAAATAACACTTGAACAAAGAAGACTAGGTAAACCTGGAGGACAATTTCCCCACTATTTCAATGTTAGGGTAAGTTGACTTGATCTGGAGTAAACATTCCAAGAGTAGATTTCATGGTTGTGTTTTTTTAACAGCTTACTTTTTTTTTGTTTTAAAATTTTTCTACAGTTAGGATTTCTTCTCCTAAATATTCAGATGTTTTTTTATAAATATTTACTTCATTACACAAAACAGTAGCAACAACCACAGGGAGATGAGTAGAAGAGCAATAAAAACAACCTTGATACTTAAGATGCCAAATTACACACAGATCCAAGATCTGAAGATATAACCCTGCTTCACATTTATGAATGAGTTTGCTTGCCAGCTGTTGTTTTAATTTAACTTTTATGCCACAAAGACTTTCCTGACTGGTTCCTTCTGATAAGAGTTAGTATCCAATAGAGGGACTTCAACTTTTAAATGTGTATGTCCCATTGTTGAAATAGATGTGTCAGCAAGTAATATTCTACATTATTATTTTAAACTGTGTTAAATATCTTCCAGTTTGATGACACTCTTTTTGTTTTCAGTGCAATGTTTCTCTTGTCCTGTCCTGCATGTTTTCCTTGTTGCCCTGCTTCTTAAAGAACCTCTCAGATCCTGAGACGAAAATCTCACTTTGATCTGAATTTAGAATTTAAGTAATTTAAAGAAAAGCTTGTAGTCTACTTCCAGTACTTCCATGATTGGCTTCAGTAAGTTGGCCTCATAAATGTAAAGAGGCTGCATTGACCACATTAATAGATATGCTATTCGTTACATGGCGATTATCGTTTTTAGCTTTTATGAGGCCAACATTAACTAAAGCCTTAGTCACAACTGTTCTGACAGGTGAAAAACCTGCACAGCACGCTCAGGTGGCTGGCAGGTTTAATATCTCTAGATGAGTCTGTAGAGTAAAAATGTTCATGCACATTTTTTATGGGAATGCTGGGAGTGACTGGTCATAGAAAACTCTTATACAATATGCCAGTGTAAGGGTGCAGTAGGCGAGATGCAGGTGTGTCTTACAGATTTTTCATTTGTCAACTCCCTCGAACATGTTGATATATATTGCATATTTTGCAGTTTACCATCCAATGCAACCAGCCCTGAACATACCCCATTGATTTATGCTAATGAAAACCTCATCGGGCTTTATCTTTTACATAACAGATGTTTTGGGTTATACCCGGTAAAAACTACAAAGTGGCACATAAATTATGTCAAAGCCATGACAAGTATGTAATGCGTACAGAGAAATACAGAGAGCGATGTACGAATATTGTGTAGGATGCATTTTCAGCCAATTTCAAATAAACTTCCTGCAAGTATAAACAGTTGGACTTTTGTTTTTCATTTGAGAATACAACAAAAGTCATAGATTAAGAAGGAGAATAACGTGTTAAAAAAAGCGCTAATTTCTCTGTAATTAATTAATTGCAATTAGCGAAATACTTTGACATCTCTGTGTTATTTTGTATTTTTAGATGACGAATTTGTGATTTTAGTGTATGAAATCTATGAACTTCTTAATGTGTTTCAGCCTGTTGGCAAAAATTTATAAATAAATAAACAAACGAAAATAAATTAATTATAAAAATATTCACATAAGCATCACTAAAAAAAAGTTAAAAAATGTGTTAGCTGAGTTTTGGTTTTAAATTTTTAATAAGACTACTAAAATGAGAAGTTTTTTAAAGTAAAAAGGTGGACCACATAGAATATGTTATTTCCTGACTTTTAAAGGACTATGTAAAGTAAAGTAGCCTTAAAAAAATACATGAAAATGATCTTATTTAGCATTTACAATCCCTGCCCTTTTTTCAACTCTGTAAAAACAAACAAAACATGAAAAGAAAAAGATTACTTTCTTTTAAATTCACAGATGTATTTTCATCAACTGATGAACCCAATCCTACTAGCGGAGATACTCCAGGGCCCACTGAAAGTAGCACACCATCCAACACAGATGG
>BSAI01000105.1:1888263-1909409 GCA_036245035.1 Adrianichthys oophorus
GATACTCCAGGGCCCACTGAAAGTAGCACACCATCCAACACAGATGGAACCACTGACCCTGATACTTCAACAATTACAGGGGCCACGTCACAAACCCACTTTACTACTGATGCAGTGACAGGAACATCTGAGACACCTGCCACTGGTGTGACAACTGACGCAGGTACCTCAAGTGCTTTCCCAACAACTGTGACTGCTGGTACTACAGTAGATGAAACCATTTCCACCAGTCCAGGGACATCTGGGCCTGATGACCCTGCTACAACATCTGGCACTGCTGAAACCACTGATCCTGTATTGTCAACTTCACCAAAAGATCCAGCAACAGTTACGCCAAAGCTTTGTCAAAATGGTGGAACTTTAAATGCAGGTGTCTGCAAATGTCTTCCTCAATTCACTGGAACTGAATGTGAAACCTTTATTGCAGCGACTACACCAGGTACAATTTTTAACATGTTTGTATAAATATTTTTTTCCTTTTGCAAACAACAAAAATAACAACAATTGACATCCATGTTTTAATGTTTTTATTTTCTTTACAGCATCTATTAAACGGCCAGTAGTGGTCAACATGATGTTGAAAGAAAAATTCAATGACAAGTATAATGACAAAGAATCTAAGGAATACAAGGACTTTGTTGTGAACTTTACAAAAAACGTAAGTCATGTTATAATACTAACAATAAAAAATTGCCAATAATAATTATATTAAAAGTATATTACTGGTCTTATGCTGAAGTTTGACCAACATCATTGATTTTAAAAGTGGACTGAATTAATTGGGCATAAAGTCCTGGTAGTAATACCTGTTTTTCTCTTTCAGATGACAGACTATTATAAGGGAAAAAATACAAACAATTTTGAGGTTGTGGTAAAAGATGTAAGGTAAAAGCATTTTGAAATTTACAAGCAATGATTTAATCACATACATTGACAAATTGATAGACTATCTTAACTTTGTAAATCTAACAGAAAAAAATATATATATTCTTTTTTTTCACTCCTCGTAGACCAGGAAAACCCTTAAAAAAACGGACAGCCAACACCGATAGAAAGGTATATATCCTCTAATGTTTGACAATAAAGGGAATCATAAACATTTTACATTTCTTCATTTTACAGTTTATTGGTAAAACATTTAAAAAAAATGTTTAATTTCAGATGAAGATCTTACTTGAAGCCAAAGAAACAACTGAAGAACTGAGGTAAATAATACAGATACACTGTGTTCCTTTTTTGTTAATATGTTTTCAATGAACACATCCTTGTATTAAAACTCAGCCTTTTCTTTTTCCTATGAATTATTATTACTTAGCTTTATCATTCTTGCCGTTTACAAATCTTACTCTGCTTATCTGTGTTTCTGTGCCTTGATAAGACTTGAATGCTGACACATAGAATATCAATTAAAGACAACAACAGTCCTGGTGTGCACATTTAAACAAATGAAATGAGAAAACAGTTTGATATAAAGCATTGCGAGAAAAGAGATACTTTCCAAATAATGTGGGCACAAGCACCATAGAAGTATTTTTTAAAACACTTAAAGCTGTTGAATTGAGTTGAAAAGTGGAATATATATTTTGCACAAAAATTCATGCATTTTTTTCAGTGTAAATGTCACCCATGATGTCATTCTGGAAATTCCAAACCAAGAGAACCAGATTTCAGTCTATAATCAGATATTTGAAATGATTGAAAAAGCCATTGAAGACCTGAAGGACTGCGTAGGTAAGACAAATCTGCTGTTGGACAGTCTCACCTTTTCACTTGCAGTATATGATGCAAAAGAATGATACAATTTCTGGGTAATCTTTATTAACACCTTCATGCCTGACTTTATTTCAAATAATTATTGCTCAATGACTTCTGGATTCAATGGTGCGTTGCGTACGTTGGCTATATAGAGAACTGGTCAGAGCCAGTGAAATGTCCCCCACAGAAAATGACTTACTTCCAGTTCAGTCACTATTTTTCTGTGATCACCATATTGGAACAAGACATCCTCAGTAAGCCGGGATTGTCCATGTTGGTCTTTGTGTAGGTTTCCATGACAACTACTCTCTCCAGTCATTTTTGAGGATGGTAAAAGGCCACACCCCTTTCACTGAAAGTAGGTTCAGGAGAATCTGTCATTCAAATGCTTCGAATGGTCAGTTTATAACTTGATTATATTGCGCTAAAACAAAAATATCCTGAAAAAATATATATGATCAGTGCTATAAAGAAGTAACAGAGCAATAATGGTTATTCAGTTATTCAGAGAAATAGAATGAGTGATAACTGCTTTACTAATAAAGTTTATGGGATTTCGGCTTTTTGGGACCGCGGGGGTGGGGGGACACTCAGTCCAGTTCTCATATACAGTCAATGGGTGCATTTTAGAGACAGTGGGATGAAATGGTTAAAACATAGCTGCTGATAATGTCTCTTCTGTTGGCACTGGGTCATAAAACATTGTTCTTTCTTCTGAACCTGACAGATTGCCCTGTACAAGTCTCTGAAACCACTGTGGAACAAGCTGAACTAGACCAGAAAAGTGAGTACACCTTTGGTTGTTCACATTATCAATATGAACGAATCAATGTATGGACATAACAAAGTCTTCTTCATAATACATTTAGAGTAGTTAAGAAAACCAAAGCTAACCTGCAGTTCAGATGTTTGTAGCTGTTTCCTTCTTTCATATCAAATTCTTGAAACTTGTTTTACTGATAGTAAACGGAATCAATGCACGTCTTTAGCGAACTTCAATGGCAAAGTTGTGTGATCATTGAGATTCTTCAAATGTCACCAGAGGAACTTTTGTATTTATTTGTGTGTTTTATGTCTATTTTTTTCTACAGTCCAATGCAAGGGCATCTACGAGGGAGTTTTTGCAAATGAAGTGGTCCTCTGTGTGACTGCGTGTGATAGTAGACATTCAAATGCCAAAATCTGCTACAATGCTGGAAAATGCAAGGTGTTAGGTGAACCGGTTTGCCAGTAAGTGAACCTCCATGACTGTTTGCTGATTCATTGATTGCGGTCTTTTAAGTGACAATGTTTAAAACGTCAAAACCTGATTTGGGGTCTTTTTTAAATTTTTTTTTATTAAAACCTGTCACAATGTTTCACAGTAGTTGGAAGGACTGTTTAGGGACTGTAATCTACTTTATTGACAAAAAAGACACAAATGACTTTCCCTTTCTTTTCTCTACGTGATTTATCTGGCATCAGTACAGTGCAAGCAGAGGAGGAAAGGGGCAGAGGCTCTATAGGTTTTCCCTTTAGAAAACAAAGTAAAAGGCTTGTTTGGACCCAGTTTAGTAAACATACATTTGGCAATGTCTAAATGTCATCCCTACTCCTGAAGTATTGAAAAACGTTTGTGCGGGACAATCCAGTTCCCTGGATTTGAAAAGCAATCCGGACACCATCCTTACTACTTTTTTTATTTCACTGGTAAGATGTCACCAGTTTCCGGAAATAAAAACCCAACAAATATGAACATTTTACAAAAAACTATTTATAAATCCACTGTGTTCTGATGATGAAAATGTAGATGGTTTGTTGAAAATAAAATATATATTTTTAAGCTGCAACAGGACCTGCTGAAAATACTTGGAAAGCCTCTAGATGATAAATTAGCAGAACATATTGTTAGTTTCTGTTTTCAAAACACAGCAAAACAACATTTTTAAAAAAGATGAAAGAAATTGAAAAACCTTATAAATAATTTTACCCAATAAAGCAATAAAATCAATATCTAATGCAGCTGAATACAAACCTTCAAATCTGGTTTTCTTCACTCTTTGTTACCTTTCACTAAATTATGTGCTACTACTACTGCCACTATTACTAATAATAGGACATGTATCATAAGTGCTCCAACCTTTTGTTTAACTTTTTTTTTCTAGATGTAAAAACACTAACACAGTCTGGTACATGGGTGATGACTGCAGCCAACCTTTGAACCGGCCCGGCTTGATTGGTGGCTTATGTGCAGCCTTCTTCGCTCTCCTGGTGTTTGTGGCGGCCCTGACTACATTTTCTGTGGTCAACAAACGCAAACAGGCCAAGTAAGTGTGCAGTGAATGTTGGAGCTGGAGGGTGAATGTATAGCATTTGACAATCTGATGAGTAGGTTTTATGAATGGGGATTTGTTTTACTACTCTTCGCTCTGATGATTTGCCTTTAAATCATCGTGTATTTGATAACCATCTTTTTCGTTCAACCCCAGCCTCTTTTCTTCTCCACAGATCTTTTTTTCATTATGTTCCACAATAATTCCACAACAAACTGTCAAAAAACTCAATGTAGTAAAATGACTTTTTTAATGCAAACATTTAAGATAAAACTTTTTTGGTTTCTAACAAAGATCAGACGAGTGGAGATAAAATAAAATGTTTAAATCCAAAAACAAAGGAAAGGCAAAGTCAAACCAACATGAAAAAACAGATGAAGCTCCACTGAATACAATATTTAAAGGATTTATTTCAAGTCGTATCACAACTATAACTTGTTATGTTTGTTTTGAACAAAAAATTTCAAATCTAATAATCACTTTTAACTCTTAATGTTAAAGTTTAATTGAAAACGATATTAATGTCCTGTTGGTGTCATTCCTGCATCGTTGTAAACTGATGTGATTGGTAAACCAGTGGGTGCAGAGACTTGTTACTAGTAACTGGTTTAGTTACTTTATTGTTACATCTTTTGATTACTACATTTAATGGATGTTGAAGAGCGTGTTTTACTTTGAAAATGATCACTCACATCCACATATTTACCTTGTTTAACTGCTTCCTGGCAAACAATTTTTCGGTGTTTGATGCAATCAAATTCTGAATGATCCTGAATCTCTTTGCTTCTCTAGAATCAAGGACCAGAAAAAAAAGCAGGTAGATTTGTACATGGAAGAAGAGGTTGAATGGCCCCGCCCCAACAGCCCAGTAGGCTCAAACAAAGCAGGTGAGTTCTTCACCAGTCGTGGCCCTCACAGATTACATTGAGGGGATCTGGATTGATTTATTCCTCTGTCTCATTGACCATCACAAAATAAGTATTACTGTTTTTTCTGGTACAAAGCTCTTCAAACAAGACCACAGCAGCTGAAACAGCACTGTTTAAAAAAAAAAGTATTTTCTTTGGTTTAGACCAGGGGTCTGCAACCCGTGGCCCCGGAGCCACATGTGGCTGTTTGACCCCTTCATTCTGATAAAAAAGAAAAAGAAAGAAAAGGTTGTTGGTTTTTAAAGTACCTGCAAGGTAAAATGTCAGTCAGTAAGAAGTAAAGCAAAAATTAACTTTGCACAAACAGTAGAAGAACAATACGTATCACTCCGTGAGACTCCTGACTACAGTACCCATAATGCTCCAACAATCCATCTTGCAGCTTCACAGTTTTCAAAAGTAGTTTACAAAAGCCCGTGTACCACAGAAAATCCGTTTGAGGTCAGTAAACACAACACAATTCATGGTTAAGGCGCACAGGATTGGGTGGATTACTTTTGAACTAATTTAAGGATTTGAAGTGTGCCTTTTGATTTAAAAAAAAATAGGGTAATAGTCACTAAATTAGCTCTGTTAGATTTAAAATCTCCAGCTGGGATGCACCACAAAAGGTAGAATAAACTGTTTTTGATATATTGAGATGATCCAATGTGGCACAAGGTGTCTTTTATTTTGAAAAGAAGTCGTGTGACGCTCTGTCAAAAGGGAAAAACTATTTAATATTTTTTTAAAAACTACTTTCTCTTATGCTAAAGAAAACAATTATCATTTATATGTATCATAGTAGTAACTACAACATGTTACAAATAGGTCTTATTTCTCTAAAGGATGAAGTGAGACTGTGCGGCTCCAAATGGGCTGTACTCAGTGAGAAATCGACCATGGATCCTTAAAGGTTGTGTGGTTCGGGCTTAGAGAGTTCTCAAGAGGTCTTTGAATGGTGGAGCAGGTATCCGCTGCTCTAACTGATCTGACTGCGGACAGTTGTTCTTTCTTTCTTTTTGGGTGGGCTTTTGTGCCTCCTCAGAGTTGGGCGAGGCTGAAACATCTGAAACAAACTTCTGCACTTCAGTGGGAGCAGCCGGAAGAACAGAGAGGTGTCTGGTTACAATTACGGCCGTTGTTTTCTCCACCACCCATTCACCTTCAAGATCTGCAAAGAATATATTTAGTCCTTATCACTGTATTGCTGTTGCTTTGAAATGGCTGCTTGTAAAAGTTATGATATCAGGAAATGAAACCAATGAAAGGATCATAACTAATGCAGTCATAGTCTCACGTCCAGTGAAAGAATTTGTCAAAGATCTTACACCTTTATTGCGTCTTGCAGGAGGTTACAACAATCCGTTGTTCTTAGACGATAATTCCGGCTACGCCAAGCGACAGGCACCTCCCTTCCGGAATTCTCCTCCGCCTTCCTATCCTGGGAGCAGGCCGATCACGCTGTCAGATGGACGGACCCCCATGCCCCAAGCAGGCCAGTGGCCCGCCAACTCAGGGTACTCAACCCAGAATCAAGGAGACATCATGCTGAACCATCTGGTCAGTGACTCACCAGCAGATTTGAAAGCAGACTCAGTTTTCCTCATTCTAACTGCTGTTCCTGTCCACAGATGAGGATTCGCAGACCTCAGGTCAGGTCCTCCTGGGACGCCTGAGCAGCTGGAAGAAGCCTTCAGATTAAAAGAAAATTATTTCAATTTCCTTTAAATATTTTTTCTGCCTCACTCAAGTATTTATGATAACAGTTTTGACTGTTTTTAAAGTGTTTCTTTTATTTGTTTGTGATGGAGTGTAACAACTCTCGTCAGATAGATTCCATTTGTTCAACTAACAACACTCAATGAAATTGATATTTGAAGCCATATTTCCCATCAGAGAGCTGTACTGTGGTGTAGTGGCTAGCGCTCCAGGTTCAAATCTCAGCTGGGACCTTCCGGTGTGGCATGTTCTCCTCATATGGGTTTCCTCTGGTTCTTCCCACAGTCCAAAAACATGCTCCATAAGTTGATTGGTGGCTTTAAATCACCACAATGCATCCGTGTGATTGTGTGGCTCCACAACAATCTGGCCACCTACCCTGGGTGTACCACACCTTCACCCAAACTGTAACCAGGACAGGCTCCAGCAGCCCCATGACCATAAAGGGTTTCACTGGGTTAGGCATATGATCCATGAATGGATTTTCTATCAAATTGAAGCTAAAAAACTCCCAGCGGTCTCTGCAGATAAAAGGCTGTTTTCCAAACTTTTTTATTCCTCTAATTACAAATTTGTGTCTGATATCCTACAAAGTAGTTGAGTGTGTAATAACTGAAGCTGTTTACAGCCCTAGCATGAAGCAGCTGAGGGTTTGTTTCACAATGCAAATACAAAAATCACACCAGAAAATGTACACTATTAAGGAAAAACTACATTTCTTGGGAACTCATAAAAAACTCAAATTTTACCTGATAAAAGATGACTTGGTGGATAACATTTGACTGAGAGTTTTAAAAAATCCAGTTTTTATAAAGTACCTGTTATTTATATATAATATTTACCAATGTTGACAGATTTCTAAGATCAAGACGAATATTCATTATTTATAAATATTTTCCTTTAAAAAGTCATACAGTCTTGTATCTAATGTAATCAGTTCATTGGACAACTGCAAAGACTAAAATATTTGTTTTTTCAATTTGAAGAACGCAATATATAAATGTATCACATCAATGAGACGGCTTGATAACGGCGGGGACGGAGGAGAGGCAGTGGTTGTCACATCTGGAGTCACTTTATCTGCTTTATAGTAGACTTTATGAATAGGAATGTAGTTTATTGTCACACCCTGAAGGTGAAATCAGCTACTAAAGAACATGATGGTTCAGGGAGCAAACAAGCACTTTCATGGAAGTTTCCAGTGTGGTTGAAGTTTCTGTAGATGGCTGATGACTGGAATTATTTAAAGAGCTTCATCATCAGTTAGACTTTAAATGAAGCTCTCTTTTTTTTTTTTTTTGACTAAAGTATCTGTTTGTTAGGGTCAGTCGATGATGATGAAGATCTGAGGCAGAATGAGGGCTGAAGAAACACTAAATATGTACTTTGATTTGCACATTGTTGGTATTAGCTTGGCTGACATCATTTAAATGCACTGCTTGTAAATAAATTCTTTCTGGTTTTTTGACATTGTTTCGTCACTGATTCACTGGAGGAACACCAGTGGCGGACTTAGCAGTTCGGGGTCCCTCAGCGGCGGCAATACTATTTATTCATTTTTTTCTAATCCTTAAATGTCTGTTAAATAACTTCTTTTAGACTACATCTACGTTTTTAAAAACTGAAATCACATTTAAATGTAAAAAAAATGTATTTTATATACATTATTTTTCTTGGTGAAAACCATTGAATTTACTGAATGGACTCATTTCTATCACTTCCTAGTAGGAACGAATGAGGCTCTTCTATTTTTTTCTTTAATTTGCCCAGTTTTACTAAAGAAGATTACAAAATAAATAAATACTTGAACGAAGGAGCAAACAGTACACTATGGAGGGATGTCAATAAAAAAAATTACCATTTTCTACCCCTCCCTTTGCCTTTCCTCTCATTTTCTGTCCCCTTTTTCATTCTTGACTTTCTTAATCTTCCTTTTGAGTCACTTCTCCAGTTTGGAGGTTACAGCCCCTAGGGCCCCAATTACCATGGCAACCACTGTCACCTTCACCTTCCAAGATTTCTCCTGTTTCTCATGTTCCTTCTTCATGTTCCCATCGCTTGGTACTGCCACGTCCACCACAACAGCTGCCCTCTGTTCTTAATCCACCACTACAACGTCTGGGTGGTTTGCCATGACCATCCTGTCCGTCTGTATCTGGAAGTCCCACAGGATCTTTGTTCCCATTTGCGTCCCATTTTAACTTTGGGAAAATGGATCACATGTTAGAACAAGGTTCTGCTGGAATGCTACTTCTGAAGTAATCCTACTCAGAGAGGTTACATGCAGAGAATGTGGAGTGAATTGATGCTTTGAAACGCACAATCAAAGCTGACTGACAATCAACTAGAAGCTCAATGTTCTAACATTCACAAATGGCAACTGCTATCACAACTTGAGATTAATGAAGTACAACACAAATGCAACACCACAAGAGAGCCACAACATCAGGTCAGAGAGGAGGCTATAATCACACTCCCAACAAGAACATGGGAACACAGCCCCAATAACCATCCTTACGCTCAGAGATGCAGCAACTGACCTGAAAGACAAGATCATCTCTAGAATGAACACCAGGCAACTCTGACACAAACTACAATGGTTGAGTGAAGAACCACCTGAAAGTCTCCTGGAAACTGTAAATGAAGCATTGAGGGCAATTCCCACCACAACAATCACAGAAACCAATGAACTGGTTTACACTTCAGCAGCAGTGATCCCTGAGATGCTTTGCTATAAGAGCAACCAATGGGAGAAAGCAATGCCCACCATGGAAGCAACGTTTGGAGGCTAAGATCAAGACAGCTCGGAGGGAAGTGAATCAGATGACAGAGGCCCAAAGAGGTGCAATGAAAAAGGAAGTGCCTAAGAGATACAGCCAAAAGCACTAAAAACTGCCAAACAAAGGCTCCTTGTTTTGAACAGCCGCCTAAAGAGGTAAACAAGAGACAATGAAGCACAAGAGACACAAGAGACGGATAAACAGGCTGTGTACGCAACTCAATGTGCAAAAGTGTACGCCCAGTGGCAGGGTCAAAACAGCCAAGAGAGCAGACACGCTGACATTCGTGGTCATAGTGAGGGAAAGCTGAAACAAGTTATGGACGACTGCAAGTACTTGTCCTTGGATGAGTGACTGATGTTAGCAAGCTACTGATTTTTGTAAGAACAATTCAAAAAAGTGCAAAACTAATGTCGCTGTCATTTTGAGGGGTACACAATGCTCTGTCAAAGGGTCAGTCTGTTTCTTTTAAACGACTTGCAAACAAGGTTGGATGTTATTGGGATTACGCCAACGTGGCTAACGTTGCTTTAGCTGTATCAGTCTGCTTTTTTACGTGTTACAGGTTGGGAGTTACACGTATTGTGACCTGGCTAACATGTAACGTGTTACAAACAAGTTCTAGAGAAAAAAAATGTATCTGGTGATGAAAATACTCAAGTACTGAGTACCAGTTTGAATTTATGCATGTAATGGTCAAAATCTTATCTGCAGATGACATAATATGTTGAAATCCCTGAATAAAGATGAACTTTTACACAATTTCATTTTATGATAAATGACACAAAAGTTCCAAACAAATAAAAGTAATTACGAGTACATGCCAGAGTAACTAATGAAGAGTATTCAATTATTTTCACAAATCTACTTGAGTAAAGGTCAAAAAACTATGGTGACAAGAAACCCACTCTGAGGAATACTATATTTTACTAGTTGATGTAACTGAGTAAAGATTATTTATTACCCACGTCTGGGTAACATGGATCTTAGAAAAGGTGGGGTTTTCTTACATGCAGGTAAGAAAGGAAGGATTTGGTTTTGGATTTGCCCGCTAAAAACAAAAACCTGCTGAAGAAAGGCTGAGGTGTAGCTTCTGGGCAGCAGGAACGATCAAACAAAAAGGAAGGATCGTAAAAGATTTAGGAGGGAAAGAAGCTGTTTGCCTTAAGAAGAGACAAACCTAAGAGAAAGGAGGGAAAAACATAAAGTTTCAGCACGAGGTATTGTCCAGTCAAAGTCCAAATGACATGAAAACTGTTGGGTCCATAATGGAGCCATGAGTGAACATGTTTCACAATGAGAGGAAGCCACTTTGTCAAAGACAGGATGGGTCAAAGATCCTCCACAAAGATGAAACATGCTGATAATTAATGTTGCTGATGGGTTTACAGAACGAGGGGAGGGACTCAACTTTACTGCAACACTTGTTCCTAAATGTCACGTTTATAGACACCTGACTTCGAAAACGCCTTGTTTTATTTTGAGCCTCAGAATCTACTGTTTCTTTGCATAAATCAAGGCGTGTTTGCTTTTTAGTTCATTTGTAAAACTCCAATTCACCAACTGAAATGATTTATTCAAGGGAAACAAAAAAAAAACATTAAACTGAGCACAACAAAATCCTTGTCTGTTCTTATAATTCCACCCATATGACTCTAGATTGCGGCTCCAGTTTGGTCCAGACCATTTCAACTGGGCCAGATTATCTAACCTGTCTTTAGACACTGACGCAGAAAAAGGAAGTTACACTGAAGGGTTTTGGGTCTGATCCCCAAATTGAATCTATTCCTCTGGTCTGGGCTGGTGGGTCTTCTGGAAAGGAGAGGAAGGAGGTCACGCTTCAAATTAAATCTCTAGAAATGTCAAAGCTTTTGCCCAGTAGTCGCTGGGATAGGCTCTAGCAACACTGTGACCCCAAAGGAGATTCAGCGCGTTTGAAAAGTGGATGGATGGAGCTGAAATGTCCAGATGTAACAATCAGATGGATCTTTAGAGACATCTGCTGGTAACCAAGATACCAAGGTACGGGTACGTGGGTCTAACCTGGATTTAAATACACTGAGCATTTCAGCTGATCTAAGGCTTTCTGGAAGTCTGTTCCAGATCTGTGGAGCTTAGAAGCTGGATCCAGCTTCTTCATGTTTGGTTTTGATTCTAGAAACTGACAACACACTGATCCAGAGGAGCGGAGAGGTCTGGCTGGTACATACTGTGTCAGGAGGTCAGTCATGTACTTTGGTGATAAACCATTCAAAGCTTTATAAACCAGTAGCATAACCTTAAAGTCTATTCTCTGGCAGACAGGCAGCCAGTGTAAAGACCTCAGAACTGGACAGATGTGATCCACTTTTTTGGAGCTTGTGAGAACACGAGCAGCTGAGTTCTGGCTAAAGTTTCCTGATGGATTTTCTTTGGTGGTCCTGTAAAAACACTAAGCTACATTCACACCAGGCATATGATGCACAGTCAAGAATGCTGTTCAAGCTCCTGAACTCATCTGCTTTAAAGAAATAAAAAAGTGGATCTTCGTCCTCAGTTGGCCGACAGATTGCAGTCTGGAGTCTTCAGGGAGTGAAGTCAGCAAAGCTTCATTCAAATGATGTGATCGTTTTTTTTTTTAATTGATCCTCTAATTGTGACAACATCCTGCAGGTGCATGAAGACGTGTGTGAAGGTTGCAGAAGCAGGACTGACCAGGATGCACAGACCGTGAAGAGCCACTGAGGGTCAGTGTAGGCTTGCAGTGCTCTCATAAACATGTGAAAAACAGACACCTTATAATTCCAGTAAATAGATGGTTGTGGAAAAAAAAAACTGCAGTCAAGATTAACAGACTGGACAAGAAAAATATTTTACCAGAATAACTTCACTGCAGACCACCAAAGTCTACACTGCAAAAACGGAATCTTCAGAAAGTAAAAAAAAGACCCTTGTTTAAAAAAAAGGTCTTATTTACTGTCTTGCAAGAAAAATAATCTTACTAAGAATGTTTTTCATTAGCAGAATCATTTCAGTTTAAACACTTGTCTTAGTGACTAGAATTTTTATCTTAAAATAAGAATTTTAAGAAGAGAAAGACAATTTTTCTTAAATTATTGACAGAGGTTTTTGCTTATTTAAAGAAAACGTGCAAAGGGGGTAAGAATTTTAAACTCATTTCAAAAGGGTTTGTTTTGTTTTTTATTGAACAGTTCAGATTACAGAAAAAATATCTCCAACCCCTTGACACTTTTTGAGGAAAATATGCACCAAACCACTTCAGCTCCAGAATTATTTTAATTTAGCATCTACATGAAAGCTAAAGCGTACGGGATTTTTTTCATAGCTGGAAATAAATTCAACAAGTTAATCAAAATAAAAAAATTGAACAAATTGCTTGTAACAGGAGAACGTTTGTCTCTCCTAGTAGTTTTATTTTAGGAATGGAACCACAATCACTGAGAACCCTTTAGGTCTAAAACCCACATTTTCATGATTTTTAGACTTTACAGCTGAAATTTTGGAAAAGTGAAAAACAAATTTGCTTCAAACCAGCAAAATATAGCTCTGCATTCAACAAATACAAAATATAATATCGTAGTAAAGGGCAAATTCATTAAAAATATGTTTCAATACAACATTAAGTGTATTTATTGCACAAATTAGAATTTAGTCCAGAAAGGTTGGCTTGTGTTTCTCCAGAGCCATTCAAACTGCAACACGCATGAAAATGAACAGGTTTAAAGAAGTAAATAACATGCAGGTGATAGAGTACATGTGAATTACGGTGATTAATACTGCTATGAAATGGTAGGTAGATCAAAAAATGTGATTCCCTTGTAGGAAGTTATTCATTTGGGATTCTTTTTTATAGTGGAAGGCAGGTTTTTCTTTTTTTTTTTTTTTTTTTTTTAGTGCTCATTTAAATAAATGAGTTTTTTAGAGCAAATGTGTCATATTTGCAAAGTGATGAAATAAGAAAAATGTTGATGAAGTGATTTATAGTTGGAAACATGACTCTAATTTAGCTCACAAAAAATTAAAGATTTTTATCAAGTTACTTGAAGAACTTATTTTCTGCAAAAAAAAAACATCAGAGTGGGTCTTCAAAGCTGTTTTCGCAATTTAAAAAATATGTTTTGAAAGTCCCACTCCAATCATCATTTTGTTTATTGTAAAAGCGTTCCAAGTCTTTTTATTTTTATGATTATGCTATTTTAGAAAATCAGATTTGAAAAATTTGTCATTTTCTAGGACATAGTTTCTGCAGAGCGGCAGGAGTTCATTAGAAATTCACGACTGAGTTGTGGACGGGACTGTTGGCGCGCGAGCAAAACCCCTCCACTCCTCTCTATTGCAGAGAAGAGTTCTTTAAACAGCATTTTTTTTTTCATCTGCTTTTGCTTCACACACAAATGTGGGCCATTGATTATAAACAAGATTTATTAACTTGCACACACAAAAAAGGGATTTTCCCAACTAATTCACTCAAGCCCATGTTGCAAAAATGAGTATACCCCAAGTATAGTCTTCACACTTCAGACTACAAAATCTAAATGAACAGGCATTCAACCACCGGCGAGTCTAATGATTCATCGCGCTACTGATTAAATTAGTACTTTTTAAAGAGGGTGTTCTCATTTATGCATTTACACTGTATATGTCCTCCGTAACACCAAAAACAGCAACCGGTGTGATCTTTAACAAAGTAATACTGCCGTTTTCTCCAGGACTAGTGAACATTGGCTGACCTTTATTAACAGGGCAGTGGTTGTCAGGAAAAAAGTCAGTTGACAGGAGGGAAATCTTGCTTGTATCCCTCAAGGAGGAGTCATAAGAGGCTCATTTTCATCCTAAGAGCTTTTTGGCTCCATCAGCTGGGTCACATGGGCATGAGACGCTGGTTCTCTGCACAGCATCCACACATCAGAGTGTCCAGTAAACATGGACTGAGGGAGGAAGACAAACTACCAGCAGGTATGGAAAGAGTGAACCGAGAGGAGGAGCAGGAGAAAGATTGATGTCTCATGCCAAGTCAGTGTTGCTGCAGTTGCATTTAGATAATAGCCTTGGCACAGCAGCACAGCTTGCTCAACACCATTAGAGATTAGCCTGAGAAAGCTGTTTCTCTGCCTGCTGGATTCAGACCAGACTTTCCTTTACTTATCACATCTGTGAGCCGGATGAACAAAATGAACATTGTTCAGACAGTGGGATTATATTTCTGTGTGTTGCCATAAAGTCAATCCACTCACGATTACGAGCCTTGAGAGAAAATGTTGATTCTATGCATTTTTCTGGACATTGTAGAGACAACGTAAAAAAAATATACTTTTCAGGAAATATTATTTTTAACTTGTGCCTATGTGTGGCCAAAGACAGACACATTCAGTTTAAACAAAACACACATTATCACACAATATCAAAGCAACATTTTTAAATTTTAGTCGTGAATTTTTATGTGCACTTTGTATAAAGTTTTTCTTTAACAGAAATTGGTTTGAAGAGATCTATTTTTTACATCCAAAATTTCCTATACAAAGAAAATTGAGATTTAAATTGCATGATTGAGTATGTCTTTATGCAGATCGTTGTGAATCAGGAGCAGACGAAAAAATGCAGTTTGATAAAAAGCTTATTTGTGACATAGAAAACATGCTGTGCGGACCACAAGCTTCTTGCTCTGCTCCATTCTGATGCATCCACTTCCAGAAACTTTTCCTCGTCTGAGCTGGCATCTGGATCAAAGCTGTACGTCTGGAAAGCTGCGATTGCTCGCCTTTTTTGTTGCTCCGATAATAATACGTTGGGGGTTTGCGGGGCTGTACGCTAATGGGAGAGAGTGTAAAGAGATAGCTCTCATAACGGGTTACTCCACGCCAACAGTCCAATACGCCAACTACAACTCAGAGGTGAATTGCTGATGAACTCCTGCAGCTCTGCAGAAACTATGGCCTGGAAAACCACAGGATATTTTATTTTTGCTTAATCAATTTTAAAGACCACTGGAAACGCTTTGAAAATAGATCAAACGATGATCGGAGTGGGTCTTTAACTATGTGATTTGAATCTTGACCATCTTTTATCCATGGCTGCTTCATGATGAGTCCTGGTAACAAATCAGGAGGAGGCAAACAGAGGAGGAGCATGTTAAGCAGAAGAAGCAGGAGCCTGCAGGGAAACCTGACAGAGAAAGATCCCCTGCTGGGTCCCCTCTGTATAGAAATGTGGTTTGGGAAATGCAAGAAATTTGCAAGAAATTTGCTTGGTGGAAGACATTTAATAAACTATGATTTTAAAATGGCAAAACAATAGCTATGTCAATTTTAGAAACCAGTTTAAACTTTTACTCTTTAAAGCTCTTAATGGTTTTCCTCCCATTTGCTTCCTCTTACTCAGTTGGCTGCACCTTTAAGAGGGTTTATCTTTAGTTATAGTTTAGTAGATTTTTTTGACAGCCCTTAACCATTCAGAACTTATTTTATATTAAATTCAAAAGGCACTCATGCCTTTGTCCAGACAAACGAACAATGAAAATTAGACAATGTGAACGTGACGTTGCTGTTGAAAAACTGTGAAACTGTTGTCTGACAATTAAATAAATCTGTGGTTGCATACTAGTGACACACTAAACAAAGCAAATTAGCAAAGCAATAAAACGGCAAAAAGTAATTGCATCATAGTGTCGAAGCATCAAAGAGTCGTGGGCGGCCTTGTCTCTTGGGTACGGGCTTCCTGGGCCCAGCGGCCACCTCTCCATGCAGGGAGAGGGATCCCTTTGTTCTCTGTGAAGGCCATGAGCCTGGCGGGTGTCCGTCTTTTTTTATGGTGCCAGTTCAGGTCATTGCCCTCGGGTGTCATCCTCTCCCAAATTCCAAAAAGTGTGTCATAGCATTGCTGCATTATAACACTGTGGCATCATAGCATAATTGAATCATAACATCTTTGCATCTAAACATTCTTGCATCAAAATGTCTTGCATCATAACATTGTTACATCATAACAATGTTTGCATCATAACCTATTTGCATCAAAGCATAATTGAATCACAACATCGTTACATCATAGAAAATTGTATAATAACATCACTGCATAATTACATTGTTTCATTATAAGATCCGTTTAATATAACATCGTTGCTTCATAGCAGTGTTGAATCATAACATTGTTACATTACACCATTGATGCATCTTGACAATGTTACATCACTGCATATTTGCATCATGACATTGTTGTATTATAACATTGTTGCATCAAAGCATAATTTAATCAAAGCATCGCTGCATCATAGAAAAATGTAATCATAACATTAATGCATAATACCATTATTGCATTATAGCATAACTGAATCATAACATCGTTGTATCATAACAATAAGAATGAACAGTAGGGTCCAGATTATTCTTTTTAAAAGGGGTTGCACAACACCATGTTCGGAAGCAACTGGCACACACCCCAAGACCAAAGAGGAGTTCATGAGACCAAGTATCCAGGGGCCTACAGCATCGAAGACCTTCTCCAGGATTCCGGTGGAAACCTGGGCAGTAGGAAGGCCTCAGTTGCTGAACTGTCTCAGAAATCTGAGAGAGAGTGAAAGGCTCTAAAATAATCTAAAACAGCAGGTCATGCAGTTAAAAGAGAGGGGTCGAGGCTGCAAGAAGAGGGTAAAAACCTGACAGCACTGACTTTGTCAAAAAAAAAAAACTGTTCACAAAATCAGAAAGTCAGGCATGAGAAATCCCAAGGACTTAAATAGACTTTGAAGAGCTAAAAAGGATCTTCATGTTGCTGATGTTCTCAGACACAACATTTGAAATGAACTGGGTCTTTGAAAATTTCACAGAAGCCTGACACTCAGCCAAGGAGTTAAACATCTCTAATGAGACATGAAGCCTGTCTTTTTTCCATTTACGCTCCACTCGACGGCAGGAGTGTCTGAGCGCATTACATTGTTGCATCATAACGTCATGGCATCATAACATTGCTGCATCATAACATCGTTGCAGCATAAAATCATTGCATCATAACATCGTTGTATCATTACATTGTTGCATATAGCACAAATTATAGCATTATTGCAGCATAACATTGTTGAATCATAGTATTGTTGCATCACAACATTCTTGCATCATAACATCGTTGCATCATAGCATTAGTGTTTAACAACACAGCTGTCTCCAAGTCAACTCTTTTACTAAACTTTTTGTTGCTGTTGTTGTAAGTCCAGCCGATTTATCATCCAGTTCTGCCTGGATCCTGCTAAAAATGTCACATGTTCCAATGCTTCATCAGCCAAGCGCTAAATGGAGATAAATTAACAGAAGTGACAGAGGGGTTGCATTCTCCCATTCTGTGCGTCTACCTCGGGTGCCATCAGCAGAGGAAGAGCATTTAAGAAAATCACCTAAAAGAGGGCTAATAGTCAAGGTTAATTTAGAAAAAATTCTCAGGAGTGGCAAATGTTCATCTCGAAACCTGCATACACTGATTTTTTGCTGTGAGATACTAAATGAAACTTTTGTTTGTCATCTAAAAGTAGGTGGCGACCACATCACTCACATGTGGCCGCAGTATTTTCACTGGGTGTTAGCTACTGTTGAGGCCCCTGAAACCATTCAGTACATGTGTTGATTTAAACTCTACTTTACTGCTTTTGCTACATCTCACCTAAATGGCTTTGTGAGGTTTGGAAAGCAGCACTTGATGGGTTTTTTGTAACGTAAAACCAACCTGCACACTTACACTTAAATTCAGGTCTTCTTTCCAGATCTGTTGGATTGTGTGCCTCAGCTTTTTATGCTGCATGGATTATTATGTGAACTAATGGCAGCAAACAGTGTCTGCACTTTTATTTGACCACATCAATTATGTAATAAACAACCCTGGCTCTGCAGTGACTCCTTAAATCTCTCAGAGCTGTTTGGTATTATGCTGACTTGGACACTGTAACTAAGGGAAAGAGAGAAGTGGATATTTAAGAGTCCATTAGATTAATTTAGCAAGGGAGAAGAAACTAACTGCAGATTTGTGTGAGTGTGTGTTTTTCTGTGCGTGTGTGTTACTAGAAAAGCTTTAATCAAACAGCATGGAGAATCTCCTGAACTTGTAGTGAAGCTCTGTTTAAATGGCAAAATGACTTTTGTTACTTGTAGCATTAAAGCATATTCTATCTTTTTTATTCATACTGGTTCAGTTCACGATTTCACACTGATCGCTACCAATCTACAACATATTTACGGCCCCTGGACTGCTTGGCACAACAGTGACTTTGTTAGAAAAACCCAACGAGTTTAAAACATCAATCATCCCATCTTACATAAAATAGAAATGCTTTTGCAAAAAAAACTCATAATGTAAACACTAAACAAACACAATAGTTACAAGTAAACATTTGGAGCAAATTTGCATTGGCAGTAGTCAGTCGTTCTGGCAGACGTGAGATTTTGTACACTTTGTGTAATCTCTGTTGTTAGACTGTTCCAAGCACTGCAAACGATTTGATCTCATGTGACAACCTTTGCAGAACGTTTTTAATTACAACAGTTAGTTTCCCAGGCCAATTCTGCAGTACCGTTCACATGAAGGAACACTGTTTTCATGAAACATGAAGACAAGACTTTCTGTAGAGAATTTTTTTCAAAGTCGAGAGCTGTTTGATGCAACATTCAGTTATGGAAGGTAAAAATAAACACCATCAAATTTAGTTCTGGATGTATAGTTATTATCTTGATGTGAAACATGAAAAACTAATCTTGTAGATTTACATTCACTGATCTGCTGTCCCACCAATCCCAAAAATCCGGCTTAATCTTTGTAGCAATTCGTAAATTGTGTGAGTCATAGTCCAACTTCTTTGTGTGTTTGTTAACATTTTTCCGTCTACAAAGAAAGTCGGGTATGACTTGAAAAAGATCAAATGTTAAGAAACAAAAGAAAAGGGTACAAAGGATGCAAATGTTGGGTTTGGTTGTTGATTCCGACCTTTTTTAATTAACTTCAATTTTTAATTAACTTCGTCTTTGATCATTGTAAGTGAGCTCTGTTCAGAGATCAGATGTCTGAATATTATAAAACCCAAATATTGTCATACAATTTCTGCAGCCTGTACATACAAAAACAGCAACATCAGAACATCTGGAAAATTGTGTGTAGTTATATAGTGCTTTTCTACCCATTAACACACACATTTTACACACTGATACCAACCTGTACTCACCAATAACAATGTGGGGCTCAGCGTGTCTTGCCCAAAGATACTTCGACACATGGGCGGGCAAGGCTGGAACAGAACCTTCACTCCTCCAATCAGAGGTCGACCCAATGACAAGGATTAAATATGTTCTTTTGAAAAAAATAAGATTTTACTTCTGCTTCCCAGCTCAACAAACTGAGTCTTTATGCTAAAATAGTCAGATTTAAGCATGTACATTTTAAATTGATTTAAATACACCAAATTCACATTTCAGTTAAGTGACTACAGAGACAAATGTCGGTTATCGCTTCTTTGTGGATATAATCTTACAAAACCTTCAGTAAAAAGAAGTCCATCTGACAGAGAAAGCAGTAAGTTTGGTTAGGATGGCATTATGAAAGCATATTAACTGTAAGTAATCCTTAAATGCTATGCATTTTAGCCCTGCGATAGACTGGTGACCTGTCCAGGGTGTACCCCACCTTCACCCAACAGAAGCACCCCGTGACCCTGTGACCTCAAAAGGGATTCAGCAGGTTAAGAAGATGAATGGATGGATGGATGCCATGCATTTTATGCATTTCTGAGACCTATTACATTGTGTGACACATTGAAAATGATAAATATACCTAAAAATAATAACCTTTGCTTGGTGATTAAACATTGTATCCAAACCATATCAAGAGATTAGGATGACCACTGCTTCTTCACCTTCTAATTACCTTCCCTCTGTACATCCTCCTCCTCCTGCAGAAGAGCAGAGCCTCACTCGTCTGACAGTTCTCTATCCAAACTGCATCCTTTAGAAATAACAACTTTAGTGAGTCTCAGCTCATGCTTCAATGTTGTTTACTGACTAAGAGACTTTGACCTCCAAACAGACTGGACTTGTTCTAGCTTCTTCTATGTGTGCAGTTTAGCATATATGATGGACTGAAGAGTGGGAGACACAACCTCAGGTTATTTTCTCTGAGGCTGAACAAACAGGAATGTTTGTTGCTCAGAAGAGATCAGTCCTGAATGTTTTCTTGTGAGGAAGTCTCTTGTTGTGCCGCAACTACTGTTTCTCTGAGACCAAATAGGATCAATATGCCACTTTGGACTGTTTTAAATAGTAGCAATACCGTCTGCCAGATCAGCACATAACAGGAATTCAATTAGTAGCATATGACATTATCAGCACCTGCCTTTTTATAATTTTTCTTTCTGCTTCTGCTCTAAGTCAGAAATGTGTTCTCAAGTGTAGGACAAACTGTGGGCTGAACTTTAGATTAGTACCGGATCCAGCCTAACACTGTCTTGGAGTAGGAGCTGAGGAACTGTCCTAGGAAGTCATTTGTTTGTTAGCTCTGCATCAAAATACCTGTTCCTCTGATGTTGAGCAGCTTAATTTTTCTGTTCCCTTATATAAACATAAATAACTGTCAACATTCAACTAATAATTAAGGGATTTTTCTGTCTTGGCCTGCTGGGAAACAATGATGATATTTTTAACAGC